>JAOWAT010175546.1:0-21934 GCA_028571025.1 Longipedia americana
CCAATGGTGGCTTAGAGAATGCCATTAACTCGTTAAAGTCTTTTTTGCTGGATGAAATTTGTTATTGGAGTTGTTTGAAACGAGCAACTCCATTTTATTATGCCTCCATGGACAATTTTGGCGTTGAAATATTTATAGAATAAATACATCATTTATAATGATGAAATATTTTGTACTGTATTTATAGAATAAAGTGGGAATTGTTTTGATTCGGATTAGGTGAATAGAACCATATTTAATAATACCCACCGACACAGCTAATGATATCAAAAAGAGTCCCTTCATTCTCTTTCACTGCTAAGCAGTGTACTATTCGAGCAATGCAATAAAACTATGGGCTACCTTTGAAACTTAAGAATGTTTGCTATCTTGCAGTACTTCTACTCTTTTGGGAATATCAGTCTGCAGGATCAGTCGGATTATTCTGTTTTCGCTGCCTTTGTGCGCGGTGCAATACACATCCACCATTCTCGTGAGGATTTCAAGGCAACTTTTCAAGAGGTATGGTTCATCGTAATCGGTGAAGACTTTTTCCATGGAATCGATAAATTTGAACTACATCAGTAGGCTTAGGAAGTTGGGGTCTTTGGCCAGGAGGTGGTCAAGCATCCGTACACAGTATACGGAGGATGTGGCATTTTCGAGATACTTGGACGACAGAGCGATCTTTATTACGTCTTCGGCGAGATTTTCATTGGTTTCGAATCCGTATCCGGTGATGAGGTGCTCGGGTGTTTACAGGAGCATGGAGTAAAATTTGAGACATTTCTTGACTGCGGTGCGATCTTTGTATTCTTAGGCGGCTACCATGAACTTGGCAATGAGTTACAGACTGACATCTGGATACTCTCCGGTCAGGAGGTTTTTAAATTCCTATTATTCAGCTACGCTGTACTAGCAGATAAAATCGATGAATGCGATCATCATTGGCGAGTCCTATCTGCTGAACACTTACACGCAGATATCATCGAGTAAGTTGCTATGGAAGCGGTGATCGGTCCAGAAGTTGGGTACTTTGGTTAGTTACGTGAGGTATTTAAGGACTCCGATGAGGTGGTTTTTGATGAATCGTTTATCATAGCGAATGAGTTGGAGGTTGTTGATGACCGATATGGGATGGAAGTTTTTTCTGTAGACGAGGTTTTTGTAGAGAGAGAGGGTTTACTATAGGAGGAGGTGGACATCCTCCGATTTGCTGTACTGGGACTATGATAGTTTTTCGTTGAGAATTTTGGTAAAGCTGGATTAGTTCAGGAAGAAGTTCATATCTGTGTTGAAGAGGCCGGAGATGTTTTGGACGAACTTCACGATTGAAACCAGATAGGAGATGTCTAGGGGGTGCGAAACGTCCAGTTTTGGCATTTACTGCATCAGAAACTAGATCAGGGATTCTTTTCCGAGTTACTAGGCAGAGTTTCCGCAGTAGTACGTCAGAGTGACCATGGAATTCAGCATATTTCCCTTTTATTCGATGCAGAGTTCCCCTTTCTGGAAAACCTGGCACAGGATGTTTTACAGCTTCATGCTGTTAATTTTGAAATACATAGACACTTCTTCTTCTCCGTCCTGCAGGTTGTTGATGAGCTATTTGATGTTGCATTTGTCGATATCTTTTTCTTTTTCTTTTAGTTTTTAAAGGAAGGAGAGTTGATTGAGATCTTCGACTAGTTTGTGTTGACGGGTTTGATTGAAGTAGTCTTGATTAGCTTTTTTTCTTATTTCGAATCGGAAGCTTTCCCTTTTGTTCATACTCCTGACGAAGGTCTATTATTATTTGTGGTCAGATGCTATGGGTGTGCTGACTGCGAACATGTCTGCTAAACCGAGGAGATTCAAATTTTAATTAAAAAGAGAGGGTACTTTACTTTGTAACATTAAATACAGTAAGGAATTAAGTGATAATCAGTCAGGTGGTACAATGAGGGAGAATAAATTTGCTGTGAAATTATAGTTTAAACAGATATCATGCATCCGTCTTCATTCTTCTACTTCCAGCATTTTTAATGAGCTGACGATAGAGGCTTTAGATGTTTAGAGAACTTATCCGCCCACGATGAGCTCGTCAAGCATTCCGTAAACCTTGTTAAAGTTGAAGACAATATCTAGTTCGCAGACGTTATTGAAATATTGGTCCAAAGTTTCAACGAACAGGTGAATCAGCTTATATTACGCATGCATTTACTTCCAAATGGAGGAGTTAGTTGTCGTTGACATCGATGCAAATTGCAAAGTAGAGTCCAGCATATCTTTTGTACACAATTTTGAAGTTGTGGAACTGAGTTAGAATGGAAGGTTGCTACCTATAAGAAATTCGTTTGTTTAGAGTCGCGCATCACTATCATACGGTGAATTTATGATTGGAGTTTGACTTTTTCGGACTCTTCGTAGTGCATAAACCATTTTGAGAGTCTGGTTTTCCCCTGTCGGTTTTGGAGAAGGATGAATCTAATCTGAGGTTACAGAATAGAGTACGCCCATATTTGTTTTGTTTTGGATGCTTCTCAGATTTTAAAAATATATAACACTTCCTTCCGCAGGAGTGGTTTATATAACTCACTAATATCATATATACATTGATTGGAGATTCGTTATCATAGGAGATGGCCTTCTCCTTGTCCGATATAAAATTCCATCATTCCTTTGATCGTTCCCAATTATTATCTGGCAAATTTGCTGACTGCTTTCTTGTAGAAACCTGCTCTTTCTTAATGAAACTTTTCGACGGATTTTATTCCTATGGCAGCTATTATGGTGTAAAGTTCATTAATGGTAGCTAGTTTTACCTAGCACTCTTGACTTTCGCTGGTGAGATTTGTTCTCTTCTAGTCTTAGCTGCCTCCCATCAAAAAAGTTTTCAGTGTTACTTTTTTCTCATTAACAGATTCGAGCTGTCCTTTGTTAATTTCGATGGTTCTTTACAGGTATTTTTTCTGGTTGAGTATTGTTCTGGCATTGTCGATGGCTAAGATTAGGGACTAAAGAATATTTGGGGAGTAGGTACTTCGATTTATCGCATTTAAAATTTGAGAATGTCGAATAGTAACCAATAGGGATTGCTTTCTGCGATTTTTTATTTGATTTGCTACAATTTTGCGACTTGTTCTTAGTTAGAGAAGACCAATTCGTGGGGCTATCCTTTATACATGTTTTGATTGTCCCACCACTAAAAGCATGTTTTTTCGAATTAGGGCAGCAGCTTGGTGAACAGCATTTCTTCTTTGACTTTGTACTTGTCTCTGAGTTCTGCCAGTTTTCTGAGTTAAGTTTTGTATCCACTGATGTCGAGTTTTTTGTCCCGTAGTAGTGATGCGGTTTCGAAAAAATTGTCAAGCTCCTCCTGCTCAATAATTTCCTATGATCGTCAATGAAAAAGTGGTACTTTGCACGCTTCCGGGAAACAGGTACGATATTTGTCGAGGAGATCTTCGTGGGAGAGTTATTTGAACCCTCCCAGACTTTTTTAGACCGTGTCTTGGGGCACTTTTAAGAAGGCTTGGAACTCCTACCCGTAAAAAATCACGGGAATTTGACTGACCTTTCTTAAGAAGTTGTTGAGAAATCGGGTTCTGTTTGCGGTGACTTGTTTTTCGGTGTTCCCGACCAGAGTTTTGTTGGGAATTGACGGGATGTAGCATCCTGGCCATCTTAAGGTCAACTTTTAATGCAGGAGATCGAACTATTTGTACCTTCTGAGAACCTAGAACTATCCGTCTTTATCCCTTCCTTTGATAACGTAGGCGACGTATTTGCTTATGCCTGTCCCTTGGGTTGTGGATTAGACCACCTGAATTGAAATCTAAATTATTTAATCTGATGATACATCGGACTTGTTGAATTAATTTTACTATCTGTGGTCGTCTTTTATGGATTATATTTTTTTCATGGATGCTCGAGGATCGAAATCGTCGGTTCCCCAGTCCAATTCGGGGTATATTTTCTAGTTTAACGGGTGTAGTACGTATTTTTCCTTTTCCTTTGGCGGCTATTAGCGATAAACGTCTTGCTCTTAGGCATTTTGTTCTTCTGGATCCATTTTTTTGGGATTTAAGATATTATTTTTTGTTTGATAAAAATACTCAAAACCTGTAGAAAATATCGGAAATTGAAAGAGAATTGTAAATAATGAATAATTCAGGCATACTACATTTTTTAAAATTCTTTTTTTACTTGCTGGTTCTGGGCGGGGAGTTCTACTCGGACATTTCTGTTTCTGTCGACAGTTTTATTTTTTTCTTTCTACTCAGTTGTTGGGACTATTTGTTCCAGTTTCTATTGACTAGGTTATTCGTGTTATTCGTATTTTTTGTTTTCGAGACTGAGGGTTTGAAGGGGACAGTCTCCTTCCTGACTGGGGTTGTCGGAGGGTTTTTTGAGAACTCTTTCGGGTAGAACGATATAACCGGATTGTGACTTCTGGTGCCTTTCGATATTGTCTAGCAACTCATACTAGATGGTGTTTTTTCCTTAGAGTTCGAAAACTGCGCAGTCTTTCAGTCTGTAGACAACTTTCTAGGATTAAATGGTAGAGAATACTTCTTTTTCCGGGATTTTGTACCCTTCCTCGGCGATGTGCTTGTCGTAGAGGACTTCAAAGCTTTATGAGGGAATCATGAAGCTTTCTGCGGGTTTCTTTTCCTCCTCCTAATCTTCGTCCATGTCGATTGGGAAGGAGTACTTCTGGATGAAGTTTTACCTTTTCAGGAACTCTTCGAACTGAGGGTCCTTTTCTCCGAGGGGTATTACCACTTTGACCTTCCCCTTCTTTTATTACTTCTTTTCGATTTAATTATACTCATCGTCGTTCATTTCCAATACACAGAACTAGTCTGTGGATCGGAATTACTTCTTCTCTCTTTTCTTTGTCACTACGAAAATTATCTTTGGGAGCTATTGGACCGTATACGGAATGACTGTGTTGACCATTTTGTCGTAGGCCCACCAAAATCCATTTTTCATGACGTTGAAAGCTCCAGTTCCTGCCTAGGTGGCCAGTGTTCCTGTGGCTGATGCCATATTCCTGATATAAGGGGACATTATTTGGTATAGAGATCTTCGCTATTATTCCAAAGTTGCGTAGAGGACTTTCTTTTTTTGCCCCGGTTAGGTGATCTCCTTGTCTTTTTCGAAGAAGTAAACTTTATTGATATCAGTTTCTTGGGATTTGTCGACTCGGAACATTTGACTCTGACTATCTTCGAAAACCTTGGGGTTAAGTGCGTCCTTGGGGATTTAATCGGCTTACTATTTCCGCATGCTTTTACAATGTTAAATATTACGAGGTTAGACAAAGGAGGATAAGTAATAAAGTATGACTTATGCAATGGGGAATAATAAGTATTATGTAGCACAGTGGATAATAGAATTGATCGTATATTGCATGTGCATTCAAGTTTGCAATTGTAAATTATAGCCCAATCAATCGTATGGCAACAGCCGAAAAGGATCAAAAAGAGTGTTTATAATCATTTGTGGGAAATAAGCTAAAATGGTCGATCTGCTTTGACAGATAGGATGAATGAGCCTTGGACTTTGGACTAGAAAGTGCTGGGCATTATGATGTATCCTTCGCGGTTGATCGGAGTTTACAGACCCAGGGTTACTTCCATCGTAGTTTCCTTTACTGGCAGGAAGTTGGTTTGGCTAACAACAATTTCTTACGAGTAGTGGATTTTGCCCTCTTGCTTATGCAGAAGGTAGATTCCAATCATTCCGCTGACGGTGTTTGGATTTAGTTTTTTCCAGTTTTTCTCGGCAATTGCGAGGGTTATCTTAAGGTTCAGAGGCTCGTTCCATGAGGAGCCGTTTTCTTTGAAATGCAGAAAATACTTGGGGTTCATTGACCAGGTTCGCTAAGTTAGAATGATAAAGGTACGTGGGAGGGCTATTTTTATTTTTCATTTAGGTGGCACCCACCGGCTGAGATGTCTTTCTCCCATTTTCCGATCATAACCTGATTTCTGGCCTAGTCTAACTTCTCCAGGTTCACGGGGTTGTTACTGAAGATTGTGAGCTTGTAACCGAAGACTCTTTACTAACCATCAGAAGACGGAACGATGATGAAAGGGCCTTCTGTGGGATTATATTTGAAGAAGAGAGCTGAGACATCTTCAGAGAAGTAGCATGACTATTTGAACTTTTACTGCGGCTTTACTGATAGTTTTCTTTAGGTGTTGCTAAGGACAGGGGGTTCCAAGTACTGGTTGGTCTGTTGGATCAGTCTTTTTAGGTTGTTTTGTCCTTTTTCCTTTTTATTTTCTTTTTCGATCTGTTTGACGTCGGCTCCTTCGAAACGACAAATAGACATTCCGATTTTCCAGCCTTTGAACTTTTTGAAGCCAGCTTTTCTGAGGATGATTTTCATCATTGTGGGTTGTTTCAGGGAGAGGAAGTATTGGGGATTTTTGCACCAGTTGGGATTTTACTTGTATTAGCCTTTTTTTTTGCCGACTCCTTCCTCTTTGATCTATATTTTTCGGGACCCTCCTGCTGAAGATTAGGTCCAGGTGCCTTCAACGGTGGTTTCGAGGGTTTATGACATTTCGGTGACATCAAGTGCATCAGGAGAGAATAGACGGAGGTAAAACTTTCTGCTTTCTTATTTTTTGTTTTATTTGGGATCCATCACTATGTTTGGGATCACCATATATATTCCAAAGTTTTTTCCTTCGAATTTTTTGAGCGTCAGGAAGTGGGTGATTTATCTTTGGTTGTGGATGGCTCCGTTGGAATTAACTTCGGCGATTATTTAGTTTTCGGGGGGTCTTTCCCAAATTCTTTAAGTTCTGGACTTGGTGGAGGCAATCATGAAGCTGACAGGGACGTAGTTTTGATTGGTGATTTTTTCGTCTTCTTGCATGAGAGAGATGTAGATTTTAGTGTCTTTGGTGACTTTGATTCTGAACTGAGGGTTGTTGAACCAGCGATCATCGGATTCTGTCTGGATATAGTCAGGAAGCTATTTGGGGCCGAATTATAAGTGTGACTTGTCACCGGTGAGGATGTTGGTGGGGCATTCTAAGATAAAGAAGGGGATTACTTCCGCCGTTGGTTTTTCCGTGCCACTATCCTTCAATGGAGTAGTTTTCCCAGGTTTCTGAGAATATTTTTCCGACGAACACTCTGTCGAACTGCATCATGAAATCGGTGAAACTCATCCACCATGACCCATCGACTTTTTTTGTTTTCGGTACGTTTTTCAGTTATTCTTTTACCAGTTTGTATTTTTACCAGTCATCCGCCTACTCACAGAAAGGACCTGTCCAGACGCCCTAGTTTCCCCATGGGTTTCTGATTCTTATTAGCTTTAGGTTGTCCTTTGGAAAGTCACGCATATCAATGATGCTGTAGTAATGGTTTTCCAAGATTCCTTGCTGTCCTTGCTCCACATTTTTTACTGATCGACCGTCACAAAAATTCATGCATCCGAGTAGAAACTTCTGAGAGTAAAACGCAAAAAGTGTATTCCAAACTTGGTTGTTATCGACTTTTTACCCTTCTTTTTCAGAGAGTTCAAAGAGTTAGGAGACACCTCCGGTCAGATCGACAAGTCCGTCCATTATAGTTCCACGGGTAATTCTTTCGTAGTTTTTATGCAGTTTGACATAGGCTTTTTCCATGAGCTGAACCCAGAACTATTGGGGATTGGTGCACGAGCTGTAGAGACAGTTTCTAACATTTTGCTATTTTTAATAGGGAAGGAGAGTGTCAACGATAACTTGGGTCCATTACCCGTTTTTGAAGAATTGGAAGGAGACGAACCCTTTGTCGAAGTAGTCTTTTTCGACGATGAGCTTTTAGATGAGATGCGATTTTGTGCCAGTGATTGTTAGTGCACCGATGAACCAGCTTGCCGCAAAGGTTCCGTGTTTGGAGTCCACGTCGATGGGTTTTCCTTCCTAAGAGATAATGAATTTGGGGTCTTTGATAATTTAGTCTGGTCTTTTCCACTCGAGGTTTTTGAGAGTGGAGCCCCATTCGGGGAGGTTTGCGGCATCTTCGTAGAACTGGGAGGAGTTGCATGGGAATTAGAAGTCAACCCACTTTTGTCCCGGGTGGTTTTTTATCCATTCTAGAATTTCTTCCTACTTTTTGAGGTATTTGTCCATCATTGTGGGTTATTCTTTCTCTTCCACTTGGTCTTACCCGAATTAATTGTCTCCTTGGGATGGATCTTTGACTTGTAGCTCTGAATCTGACGATGCGATGTCCTATTGGTCATCGTCCATCAGGTCTTATTAGTCGTCGTCGCCGTCGATGTACGGATCTTCCTGGCTATCGATGCGTTCTTCCGATTGATCGTCATTCCCCAGTTCGTGAGCTTGTTAGAGTTAGGGTTCCATTTTTTCGAATTGATGTGTTTGGAGTTATATTTTTTTTGAAATATTTTGATTCGAGAATTATTGGTTTGGAGATAAATCAAAAAATTATTAATGTCAGAAAAATCTGTGTTTTTTGTGTTTACGTTTTTGCGTTCCTGCAAATTACGAATTGTAAACCAATATTATTAAATTAGAAACAACAACAATCAAGGTACAATATAAGATGCTGAATCGACGCAAAAAGATTCACAAATACATAACTGCCCTGCAAAGTAGGAAGCAGAAGAAAGGCGATAAGCACAAAGTGCTGGAATACAAACTGGGCTAAGGATAGGAACAATAAGTAAAATCGGAAGAGTAAAGTGCTGGAGTCAGCATTGGATAGCCTATGGAATAGTCAGCGGAGTAGCCGTAAAAACCTTGCTGGGAAGATTCCGATGATTAGCAGTAGAAGGTCGGTATCGATCTCAAGAGGGAGAAGAACAAGTTTAAGAAACTGATGCTTCCGGAGGGTTAAGAGTAGACCTAGAAGACTTATTAGGGGAAGCTTCGATAGTTCTATCGTAAAAACTTTGGCATGAATAACTGGGCGAAGGGTGCAGATGGCAAGGGGCAGGAGGAAAAGGACATTGCCGACTACATGAACTAGTAGATTCTGGATGCTGTCGACACTGGAAATGGTAGACTGACTGTGGACTACCATGCTAGGTCGCAGCAGAGGCACGATTCGGTGGTGACGGGGCTAGACTGGCATAAAAATGTGTTGTTTTCGACTGGACTGGATCACAAAGTTAAGGTATGGTCGGTGAATCCGGGAGAGACTAATCCGGAAACGCGTATGCAGTTAGAGAAGGACATATATTTGTAGGGACTACCGATAAGTTCCTGCTACTATGGTGGTGGAGAGTTGTTCTGTGGGACTTTGAGGAAGAATGTCGCAATCATCGACAGTAGCAGGTGGAAGGTGAGGTATGCGACATCTTCTTACATGAGTAAGCATAAGAGTTATCAGAACTTGAAGTTCAATCGCAGGGCTTTGGATGGAGGAACTCCCAATGGCAGCGTTTCCTTCTCTTTGCATTCCTAGAATTGCGTGACGCTCCTTGATAAAAATTTTTCGTATATTGGAAATTTGTTTGCCAACGAAGAGATATCCGATCTCGTGATTAATCACGGTAAGGTCTACGCTGTGACCGACACTTCTTTTTACCTTTGGGATCTTAGAACCTTGAAAATCGAAAATATGTCCAAGACTCAGCTTGGATATACACAGATAGCTGTTAAGGACGACTGTGTAGCAATTGGGAGTCGTTTGGGGAACGTTTATTTCTATGAGTTGTCGGCAGTGTTGTAGAAACGGAAGAAGTTTACACCATATGCAGAGGTGGAGAACATGCTGACTCATATAACTTCCCTGAATTAGAACGGTCGGAATAGTTCTTCGAATTTAGTGCTTGCATTGTCGAAGTGGAAGGCGAATGCTGCGAGGATTATCGATTTAGGGAAAGGTTAGAGCGTTGGAAATTGGCCGACTGTGAAGAGTAAACTGAGCTTTGCGACAACTGGTTCGTTCAATGAAAGTAACTTGATGGCAATTGGATCGACTAATGGGTATATAAGCACTTTCAGTTTGTCCTCGTGATACTGTAGTTTTTCGATAACTTTGCTTGTTTAAGTTTATTGATGACTGATCAGAATAAAAATACATTTAATTACGTGAAATGCAATTAATTCCCTCCATTTGTCGACAAATAAATTTATTCAGACAATTAAAAAAGACACTGTGTGGGGGAGTTCTCGGAGAATTCAACGAAATCTAAAAGTAACATTACGAACAATTCTTATTTGGTGATAAATCAACCAAAAAGATGATGGATATTTCTAAACAAGGAAGCGAATTAACATTTAAGAACTAGAAGTGTATGCTCCTGGGAGATCGAATATCTTGAATGGGAAGTTTTTTGACTGATTAACGGGGGAAAAAAGAGTAGCTATTTACTCTTTATGATTTTTAAAGTCTAACAAAAAACGAACTAAAATTGAAACAATAAGACCCACCTTGCGGTATGACGCTCAAGGAGGGATTGAAACTGATTATCATGTGTTTAGCCCGGTCACTTCCCTCCTTGACTTACTTTTTGAAGATTTTCGAAGATTATTTGAGATGCTGCGATGGCTTCATCCCAGTGAACAGTCTGTGCCTTGATTAGTTGTAGGAGGTAAGGGGAGGCCTCTTTGGACAATGTCGTCAGGAGTGAAGCAAAGAAGAGGACTTCTGAGCTTTTAGCTGAAAATTCAGGGATGGTTAAGGAGAAGTCGATGATTGTTTCCACTCCTTGTTTGAATTTCTTTGGGAGGGCAATTAGGGTTGAAACTGGATTTATGAAATCATAAGGGGTGCTAATTTTGAGTTTGAAATTTAGGGCTTCAACAAGTTGAAACTCGAAATTTTGAAAGTCCTCAGCAGAGTATCGGTATTAGCACTGCTTGAAGCACACATCCAAAGTGTACTGACTCGTAATTTCCGAATTTTAATTGAACTGAGATCGAAAAAGAACATGTACTTTAACGGCCGTTCTGATGGCGGAAATCACCAATAAACTGAGGTCTTTCGTGTCGAAGAGCTTTTTTGATGATAGATATTGATCAAAGTAGCTCTTTGCCAAATACTTGGTGCTTTTTTGAATTGGAAAAAAATCGCATTCCTGAATAATTTGAAAAAGGAAAAAAATCAAGCCCTAGGCACGCTAGGACTCCAAATAAGGGAAAAAATACCTTGAGAAGGATGCAAATAGTGAATTCGTAGATTTCAATGCCAATAAAGCAGTCTGGTCTCATTTAATCGTCTAAACTCTGAATTAAAAAAAGAAAAAATACCACGTCTGTTCTACGGTTTTAGCTCAAAGTGTCGACTAAGGAACCAGTGATCATTAAACCCAATATTTTCCCGACTTAATTATTGGAATTATAATGGACTAATCAAAAAAATATTTTTTTAAAGCAGCGGATATCAGATTTGGGAGGCAAAGATAGCACATGTTTTGATGCCAAGTTTGTTGAGTTTATTGCTTTGAAATAAAAGTTTTTCGAAAAATCAAAAAGTGGTAAATGCCTTATTTGTATTTTAGAACTTAAGTGGAATTTCTCGGCTTGGTTAGTAATATTCCCTTTCCTTCTTCATCCCGAGCTTGGTTGCTGTCTCCGTACGAGTGAAAAAAAGAGAGTAAACGATTACTGCAATTCTTGAGGTTCATTTTATTTTTTCAGTTCGGATGCCCTTGAAAACTCAAGATTTTTCGAATAAAAGATGGATAGTTGAGTAATTTTGTCTACAAATTTTTTTTGCCTTGATCTGAAAGGAGTTTGTGTTGGGAATGTTTGGTGATTATATCGCCTCTTTCCTTTGTATTTTTTTATTTCAGTCTAAATTTGCTTCAATCAATATGCCCACCAAATTCCCTTTTGCATCCTTAGTCAACAGGTCCTTAAGACCCGGTTATTTATTGGATTCGCATATACCAATCTTTTGATGCATAAAAAGCGAAAAACAAACTATTTTTCAACTCGGACATCCATCAGACGCCCGCTGTTGAGAGGAGAACTCATTAAATTTAAATTTATAGGATATTTTTCCATTATCTGAAAAAACTGTCCGATATCGAGTACACAAAATACGTGTTGAAATAAATATAATTCGATAAATGCTGTAATTTCGATTTTTTCCTTTCCTTTTTTTCCCTTGGATGTTAAATCTGGGAGTCCGAGAAGCATACTTTTCAATATTGACGAAAAAAAATAAAATTTGAAAAGGTTGAGGGGAGATCAAGGGAAATAAAACAATTAAAAAAAAATATATTTGGTCAGCTGCTTGCACGTGCTTTTTTAGGAGTTGTGAACTTTTCGCTGGAAATGATATCTAGGTTGAGTTTTTGACTGGTCGTTTCCAGGACTTAATTTCCTTCCCAGTAGGCAGAGACAGAGGATCCGTCCCAGGTGTAGAGCTGTCCAAGCCCTTCCTTGAGGTCTTTTTCCCACTGACCAAGAAAGACGCTACCGTTAACGTAATGGTACTTACCGAGTCCGTGTTTCATTCCTTGGTAGATATCCCCCTAGTACAGCTATCCGTTGGTGTACTGAATGGTGCCTCGAACGTACTCATCGCCGAACCACTACCCCCTCATGATCTATCCCGAGGAGAAGTAGTACTTTCCTTTCCCAAACTTCACGCCTCCTTTGTACTATCCGATGAACTGATCCCCGTTTTTGTACAGTAGGGAGCACTGCTTTCCGAGAATGACGTCTGCTTACCATCTCCCGCAGAATATGTCCCCCGAGTAGTATTTGATAATCCCTTCTCCCTATTTCTTGTCGTCGTGGAAGGTTCCTTCGAAGACGTCTCCGTTCCTATAGAAGTATTTTCCGGGTCCCTATCTGTTATTTTTGCGGAAAGTTCCTTAGTAAACTTCGTCAACTTCCGCATAGTACTGTTTTCCCTGACCCTATCTTTGGTTACTCTTCCAGAAACCTTCGTAGCGATCTCCATGTATGGTTTGGTAAATTCCATAGCCTTATCTCGAGCTAGACTGAAATTAGCCTTCGTAGCGGTCGTGGTTTTGGTAGATATAGATTCCTCTGCCTTCCATGTGGGAGCCCTTAAACATTCCGATGTAGACGTCACCGTTGGGGAATTGTACTTTATGATGGGAAATTGTTTGGTCGACAGAAAGACCGTAGAGATCTTCGGAGGAGCTTAATGCAGACTGACTGTTGTTTTGTTGTGAAAGTGGCTAGGGTGGTTTGTCGGATTTGAGGTGGTTTCTGAGGAACTTTTCGTAGAGTTTTAGGAGGACTTCGTTTTAGATTCTTAGGTTGTTGATGATGCGCCCGTTGGGAATGATATCTTCTGTCGGGGACAAGGTTGGTATTACTGTTTTGGAGTTTTATTGATTATGTGGAGATGGAGATGGGTGATTGGTGAAGTTAGATTGATTGAGGCGTCGAATTTATTGGAGATTGAGTGATATATTAGCCATGCAGTATTTTTGCTTTCGCCTATTTCGCGGCAAGATGATGAGGAGTATGGGAAGAGGGAAAAAGTACTATTTGATTCTTTGTGATTCGGTAATAAATTTATAAATGGGCTGGTTGGTCATTTAAAAAAATCGCTTTAGGCTGTCGGAATATTGATCCATATCTAAATCGCTAATAAGTATAAATATGAATATAGATGGCTAGACGGAGTGACCATCACTAGGTAAAAGGGAAATTCAGTGTAGATTCAAAGGTTTATACAGACAGTTTTAAGTTTTTGGTGAAATAAAAAATCTGTGAATTGATGAATAAGTAAGTATAGAATGGGTGACTTTCTATGAATCAGTATTAATTATCATTTGATTTTAACTAAAAAAACCCTGCATAAGTCAATTTAAGTTAGGTAAGCGGCGACCAAGAACGAAAGATTGATAGATGTCATTTCTTTACAACTTATTTACGAGGAAGCAGCCATCGCAGAATTAACAAGCAAAATACGACAAGATAACGTTCCAGATAAACTTGTCGGATAACATTCCGCAGTTTTTTGAAAGTCCATCCGAGAAAGGCCACTAGTAGAAGTAGATAACACCGGACCATCCGCTGTATTACGAGATATTCGCGAAGGAGAGCTAGAAGTACATAGAGTACTTGGTGAACGAAAATGACACCATATTCGGCATAGCAATGAAGCTGAACATAAGTGAGAAGAAAATTCGTTAAATGAACGGGATATCCGGAAACATATACCCTGGCATGGTATGCCCTTCTATTATGCAGAAACTCAAACTTCCCGAGGGGACTGACATTGCTCCCCTGTTTTAGAACGTTGAGGAACACCACTAAAGGGTTCGGATCAGTGAGATATTGACATCCCAGCACGACAACTCTTAGAACCATCGCTATGTAGTTTATTACTATGCGGGTTTGTCGGGGTATATAAAGGGTAGTTTTTTAATAAAATGTCAGGCACTTTGACAATAAATCCGAACTATGCGATATTCAACCCGTTGATTGAAGACGAGGAGAACCTGGAGAGATTTAACAGTAATGAGTCGATTATGATACAGTATAAAAGTTGCTAAAGTATAACGCGATAATCGAGACAATTGACATCCAGGAGGCTGGTCACATTCAGATTCCGTAGATTCCAGACATCGAATCGAACTAGTAGCCAAAGATGAACTCAGTTGTCCAGATAATGCTTTACAAGGTGGGAAACCAGAGGATCTAAAAGAAGTACAAATAGAGGTTGAAACAGCTGAAAATTGATCACAAGGCTATTGCGTCGATATCTTTTTCGATCAGGGTGTAGAATAGGGAGATCGTTAGTGAGTAGATCGTTGCCATTTTCAGGCAGAATGTCAGTGCTTATGAGAACAGTATGAGGAGTTCCGAGGAGGAGAGGAAGAGACTGACCAATATCCCATTTTTCGATATAATCCACTAGAACATCAACCCCAAGTAAAAAAGCGAAGAGTTCAAATAGGAACACCACATAATTTCGTAGAGTGCAATTTTGGGATCTCTCAGTGAAGAGTCCGATATAATTAGCGAGAAGCAGTTTGCGAGTCTGGTGACGAAGCTTCCAATGCTCTACCAGCTGTACAATTGGAACAGGGTGTACTCGTGTTCTAGGGACGGAACATCGTTCAACACATTTCTGAGCAAGACCAAGGGTCAGTAGCCGATCATACTGCTGGTTAAAGAGTATAAGGGATACGTTTTTGGAGCGTATATTGTCGAGGCCTTGGAGACTGGGAAGACTGGCAGGGGGGAAATGTTTGTTTTTACTTACAAAGACGGGGAGAAACCGGAGGTTTATGAGTGGACAACGAAAAACTAGTTCTTCGTGTATCTCGATAGGGAGAAGGGGCTAGGTATTGGGATGGGGGTATCTTACGCGATATTCATCAAGAGGACAATGGATAGAGGGAGTTCTGCGAGCACAATCACCTTTGGAAACAAGGAATCTCTCTCTAAAAAGGAGGATTTTGATGTCGATGAAGTGGAGATATGGACCATAGACAACGGATACTGAACCGAGGTTCTCTATATTGAAAAGTATGATAAGTGCATCTTTTTACTCTTTTTTGATCTTTACTTAATTTAAAAGTTAGATGTTATTTAATGAACGATTTGATTCAATTTAAGAGTTGTGTGGAATAAACTGGGAGTTCTAATGCTGGAACCCGAAATAACATTGAAATCAGAAATCATAAGTCGTAATTTGGATCAAGTAATCTATTTACGTGGTTTTTGACCGTCCATGATATTGCGGCTCCAATGGGAGCCTTGATCATATTGAGTGAGATTCCCTTGTAGAAACCCTTCATGAACCCTTCGTGTTTCAGGATATACCGGAAGAGTTGTCTGTAGTTCTGCTTTTATTCGATCACTTTCTTTTCATAGAGGAGATGCTGGCCTTGCATTCTTTTCCTGAGGACGTCAAAAGGGTATGCAAAAAGTTGTCCGACTGCGCTGACTCCACCGATTGCAAAGTCAAAGTACCACTTAGAATAGTTATCCGGGGATTTTCTTTTCAGTTACTCCTTAAGTTTGGCAAATATGAAAAAGGAAAGTCCATGGTAAACGAAAATTCCTGTTAGGGATGCTCCGTAGCCATTATAGAACCCCAACCAACCTTATCGCTAAAAAATTATTTTCATGGCGTCCAGGTTGCTATTGTAGGTAAAGTTGCTTTTTTCCATTGCTCTTCTCACTCTGAGGAAGTCTATGGGCGTTGTAAAAGTGAGAGCAGTCATTCCTGCGATTGCACCGCAAAAGAAGAGTTTGATTCGCGAGTGTTTTTAGCCGGCACGGTAGTATCTGGAGCGGAGGAAGTCGAAGATTGCAAAATCCTAGGATTGTCAGTGCTGAATTACGATAGCGGAATGCGGGAAAACTCGAGCAACATTTAAAAGGTTACCTCTCCAGAGATCTTTAATGCCATGATTTTTGACAATATCAACAAGGTCAACAAAGAACTATTTATAGCTGAATTTTCTCGGGGATGTCTATTAATATAATTTTCAAGTTACTATGAATAGATACTTCACTCTTTCAATGGGTGCTATTACGGTTTTGCTACACATTCCTGCGGTTCCACCCGAGATGAATGATTTAAGGGTTTTGCTCATTTCTTTTGATGGTGTCGATTGTTTTTGGCTATCTTGTTTTTCCATGTAAGGAATTGTTACGGTGAGATTTGCTCCGTTTTGGAGTTAGAAAATATTTGTAATAATGAACTTCTATCTATAACTTAAAAATTAACTTACGGTACGTATAGTCTCCACATTTATTTTTTAATTTTTATCTCTTCAACTCTGTTCTGGTTCTATTCAGTGTATATGGTGTCGTTATCAGAGTGGTTACGTCCTGTTTTTTTGATTTTGGAGGTTCTGCGAATTGCCTGAAATTGTATTTCTGTTTCTAGTAAGGGTGATTTATAATAATAAGCAAAATAGAAGAAAGAAGAATGTAAGATCAGAAGTGCTGTCACGGCATGTCAAGATAGAATTATTTTGCCAGTCCTAAGATGCCTACGAAGGACATATTGGTGTCGTTCAAGAATAGTAAGTCATCGTTTGGCTCCTCTTCGGGTGTAAGTATTTTGCGATTCTTAGAGTTTCAAAAGTAATGATAGTGAGAAGATGAACCAGACTCTTGAGAACGCGATGGGCAAGATCAAGGCAATGAACCTCCTTACTGGTAAGAAATTGCACGTTGTCAATCATATCACCAGTAAGGAAAATGCGATTGACAGTCAGTCGCACAGTCGTCAGACCAACCCTGGGTATTCTAGAAACAAACTCGGTGGGTTTTACACCTCCTGATTATCAATTGATTTACTTTGATTCTATGCTATCACGTTCACTTATCATTTGAAAAGGAGAAAAATAGCCTATTCCACTTGGTTGAAAGTGATTGATAACCTACCAGTTTCATTCGAACCTTAAACAGGGTCATTTATCCACAAAAACTGAAATTTTCACAAAAATTAACGCTTGAAAACCGAAAAGAGAATGTACTCATCGCAAGTAAAAATGAGAAAACCATATGTATATTGTTAATTTCGAATAACGAGATGAATAATCTCACAGTCAAATCAATAGGTTGTAGAGTCAATCTTTGACATTAGAGTGGGCCTGAATGTACTGATAGCCTGGTCTGGCATATCTCGTCTTTCTAGTATAGTCATCACAATCAGATCTTTCGCGCTTAATGTTTTCTTCCTGAGCGAGAATCTAAGGAGATAGGATAGGGAATACTTTTTTCATCATTTATGCGGCGTACATGGAGTTGATTTCGGTGTAGTGTGCGGATACTCTGTGGTTGAGGGCATTGACGGGAACGTTTCTGATTTTGGAGGAGAGGAAGTGGAGGTCAGTTCCACTATTTAAGAGGATATGCGTACTCTTCGAGAGATGCGTTATAGGGGAGGGCGAGGTAGAGGATGTTGAAGAAGATAAGGAAGGGTCCAAGAAGAGATGCGAACTGATGGGATCTGAAGAAGTTGTAGCCATTCATAGTAAGTCCTCTGAGATTATTATGGGGCATACTTGACAAAGGAGTATCTGTGCATGCTTAAGCCGATGTTAAGGACAATTTGCTGGTTCACGAATGCGAACCATCTATTTATGGGGTGATATCCGAATTATCGTGCTCCGAAGGCGTAGAATTTTCCCACTCTTCCTAACAGTCCCGACCTAGTGGCCAGTTTCTCATTCACCAGTTTTACCACTGGTTTCAGGGCAGTCAGCCAGCCTCTTTGAATAAAATTCATGATTATTTATTTATCATTTATCAAAACTCATCAATTAAAAATACGAATCTTTGTCCTCTCATCGGGAAATAATGATGGGACAGGTCAATAACCCAAAATGTTTTTTCCTGCCAGGCCGATTGTCGGACTTCCATAGGAAAGGTAGGTCGGGTTCATTTTTCGGAGTTAATCCCGACTTCCAAAAGATCGGGGTCTATCACTGGATAATTCCGTTTTTCTCGGGGTTTGCATCCTCCGGTTTTCGTGGGATTCATATTTTGAACTCTGGATTTCTGGAGCGTAATTTTGATGCTTTACACTCTACATTTCCTGTTAGGGTTTGAGCAATCTCTACCCCCTCGGTCTAACTTATTCACCAATGAGAGACTCTTACAAAGCTTTCTCATTTTGCTCTTTCGGAGGATATTCGCGGAATGTTTACTGATTTGGTTTCAGATATTTTGAATTTTAGTGAGGGTACATTTGACTCAATTTATTCTGCTCTAATTGAAAAAGATATGAGTTTGACTAGTTTTGATTCACTGATTATTTTTTTTGAAAAACTGGCTGAGGACTTATATTTGACCTTGGTTGCAAATGCTAATGATGAGGTTGACTGTTTCTGTTATTGTGGTAATGGTGGCTTTTTGTTTGCTGTGTCGGTTAATCCTATGGATTGAAGCTTTGGCGATTGGGAATTTAGTCACTTTGAAGGGGGTGACTTTGGTAGTCTGGTTGTGTTCGTTTGGGAGGACTGTGGTAATTTTTTCTGGACAGCAATTCGGCAAGTTCTCTATTTTGTTGGATCTGTCCGAGAGCCAACTCCCTTCTCTTCTAATCTTCGCTCTTATCAAATCCAGAAAGTCTGAGGTCGTGACTGTAATCTTTCTTCATGGAGGTGGCGACACTTTCTTATTAAAGTAGCTTCCTTCTACGAAGCTCCTCTTGGGCCTTGATTTTGTTTTTGACTGCTGAGCTAACGATGCTTCCTGGGGCGCTTCCTTCGATATCGATAGTGTTTAACGATCTGAAATAAGATTTGTCTCTGGAAATTTTATCTTCACCGAGATACTTTTAGGGACTGCTCATGATGTGCTATTAGGCGATTTAGCTACGGTATGATTTGTTTCTGTAGTGTTTACGACCCTAGTAGCCCAGATGACTTTATCCTTGTGGTATTTAAGTTCGAAACTGGGGTTCATGTCTGTTTTTGTGGGCGATTGGTGGCATGTATCCCTATTTGCGATAGGGATTTGATCTGTAGTATGAGTAATCATTGAGGTTCATCGGTTTTCTGTCAGTTTTAGATATTTATTCTCTATATTTTCGGACTGCTAAACAATAAAATTAATCGTTGAGCGTTATTGGACCGGTCATCTGACTGATTGAGAGCTGATTCAAACGAAAAACAGTATGAAAATAAGTTGAACGAAAAAAAATGAGTAAATGGAGGAAAGATACAAAATAAGCGGGTGCAAGTGAAAAAGGAGTCTAATCAATTGAGTTATTGGGATTGTTTGGCTTATATTTTTTTCCAAAAATCCTCATTGGTAATCAGGCTATCGCTGTCACTGGCTTAGCGACCCTCTCGGTAAGTTTTGGCTTTTTTAAAGTAGCGTATGTAGAAGACGATGACGAGTACGAGTGCCGACCAATCGAAGAGGACATTGAGGAAAACGATGATTATATGCACTATATCGGCAGCAATATAGTCTTATTAGAATTATATGAGGAGCAGCACGAATTTCACGAAGTTGATAACTTGCATTATGAATAGGAAGACACTTAGCTTGCCCGTTCTGATTAGAAACCAGTGGCGAGGGTTTATCTACTAGAGTTGTCGCATACTTCTTATCGATTTGCTGTTTTGGTATAGGAGGTACCCGTGAGCTACAAACATTACAATCGGCAGCAGTATCATGTGGATGCTTGACAAAACTTTTGCAACTGAACCCTACCTGCGACAACAGAGGTTGCACAGAAATATCGAGTATTTGGGGGTTCCTCCCGCCAACCAGTACTTGAAAAGGAGGAATCCTCCGGGACCGTAGGAATAGATCATTTCGTCCATATGGGCGAAGATCACGGGGACCAGATATACGACGACGATGAGGCTACAAACTCCAGTTATAAGTTTCACATGTTGTCTCATGAAGTTTTTGTGGGTGTTATCGAGAACTTTTCTGACATTGAGGGTTAAGAGGATGCCAAAAAAATAGGAGATCTTTGATAAAATGGGAAAGAATACGTTGTAGGCGGAGAGGTTGATAAAGGCTTCCATGGAGCAGAGAGAGATCTGCCAGGTCTGTTGGTTCATTGAAAGAATTAGTTGGTTAATTTGCGGGGCGAGGGGGTTGTCGGGGGATTACTAGAATTCAACGTGATAGCTGGTAAAGGAGGGGTCATGAGGGAGCTAGCTGAGCATTGCGATGAGGTAGAATACTTCGATGAACATGAAAATTTTGAGGGTTGTGAAGACGTATTGTCTGTTTTTGCAAATTATGAAGATATTCCAGGTGAGGGCTATTGAAGACAGAACGAGGAGAGATCTTCGGTACCAGAGCATTGCGTAGTATTGTCCCGATATTGTATCTTATGCCAATGCGGTCAGTGCTGTTTCTGAAGACATTGCTCCTTTCGATCTTTTTCCACTGTTTTTTGACTATTTATGTCTTATTATCTTTGGTAGATATTAATAGCCATTGGGCAGTATTTGTATTACTAGCTAATAAATTGCGATTGACTACAAAATAGGAGATAGTGTTCCCCGTATTAAAAAATATATAATGTAGGGATTCTCTAAGACGCCTTAGTAATTTTTGAAAGGGATATTTTTGGCTCCACATACTTTCAGTGATCCTGAAAACCCTCTGCATGGTCGATTGTTGAATGCGCAGCTTCGTCACGATCTGTACAATGAAGCGGTTGATAAGGTATTCTTGAATAGACGTATGGTTCAGATTTCAAACGTTTAGTTTAGCAGAAATAAAGACTAGTATGTGAGGATCGATGGGATAGGGGCGTGTGAGGGGAGGGATCCCCCTTTAGCATCGTATCTGAGTAGGAACAAACATTTTGGAGGGGATATGGAGGAAGAGATACTTGCCTGTGAAGACTGGGAGGTGTCTTTGCATCGAGGAGGCAAACTGGTAAATAAGAGCAAACATCGGGTGAAGACGGTTCAAACTAGCACGGATATCTTCTATGTCAAATTGTACCCGTTTCTGCTGGTAAAACAGATCAGGAATTTTATATACAACAAGTGAGTGATGAGAATAGGGAATATTAATAGTCAGGAAAAAGTATCACTGGTCTTAAGAACCAGCAGCTTATATCCCTACGTTGTCCGTGTTATGCCATTCGGAGTACCCTGCGTAATGTTTGTAACCTAAGAGATCCTATTTGAGTTGAATCTAATCGTTGTCATGGTCGTATTTCCAGCCGTTCAAGGTTGAGAAATTGTTTTTGTAAGTGTCTTGTTTGGTTTGTTTTGGGAGTTCTTGTTTCAGTCGAACTTTGTGAATTGTTTTTTAAGTGCGATTTTGTTCCTAATTGGACGATTCGGGATTGTTCGGCGGTTGGATTTTTATGAGCAGAGAGTACTTTGGTTCGTGGTCTTTTTTTATACTGATTCCTAGTTTATGCGAGATTAACTCACTGGGAGGGTTGATAACTTCTTTTTTATCGGTTTTTTTGAACAAATCTTTCAAGTGAAGTAGTTTTCGGTCGAGGCTTTGAGATTTTTTCATTCTAATGGCGTCAACCCAGTCTTATGAGTGCCTTCCAGGCAAGCTGCTCCCAATAGGCTAAATTTCTTATT
>JAOWAT010176657.1:0-21914 GCA_028571025.1 Longipedia americana
TATTGCCCTTCAGTCGAATATACTAAAATTTGGAGCTATTTCAACTAAAACTAACTCGGTTACACAATAGTCGTTGAAGTTATTGGCGTACTCTTAATGGTATTCGGAATCTACATTTACAGAGTGACCGTGGTACTCCTTGGAGCGACAACTGTGTTTGTGCTCCTGGTTGCTATCGAAGCCTATGTTGTATTTTTACCTGGAGTTGACGATATTTTTTTGACGAACGTGCTGATTATGACAGGGGTTTGCAGTTTTTTATCTGGGTATGTATTTGGATACTTTCCGAAGGTTGGGCTATTTTGCATGGGGTGTTGGATTGGGATAATATTGGCTTTGACTATGAATAATGTCGCTTTTTACTATATACATTCAAATCCTGCCAATTTATCACTGTGGATAGTGATGCCGATTCTAGCAATCAGTTTTGGTGTTTTGATACTATTCGTCAGGAAAACATTCATAATATTCGCGACATGTAAACATTTTCTCTATATTAGCACTGATTGGAGCGTATATGTGTTTAAGAGCACTTAGTTGGCATTTGGGTGCCTTCCCAAACTAATTTATATACCCTCAACTCTACCAACTTGGTTTACTGGGTTCAATATAATGGCAATTTTATTTATACGTTGTGTCCCTATTGATCTTAACCGCGTCTTCTTCGGCACTACAATACTGGCTATTCAAGAAAAAATTATAGAGTAGTCATCAAAATAAAGATCTTGATGAGCACTTCAATGATCTATAGGAAAAGTTTGTCAAAGAAAGAGATCAAATTATGGAGTTTAAGGATGTTTTCAGAGATAAAAAAGGTCAGCCTAGAGCACTTAAGAGGGATGGATCTGGATCTGATATTTCTTCAGCATCCAATAAGCTTTCATCCGGAGATTTCGGCGACTAGTAAAGTTAGGATAATGGAAGGAAATTCCAGAACCAATATGTTGGAAATAGCAGAAGGCAGAGAAGAAGTAGTTAATAGGATTAATACGTTGAAAATAACCAGTAGCAACCCAAAATTCCATCGGATTTAATGAAAAAACTTGTCGTGAGGAAAAAGTGATAAACCTAATTTTTATTGTATCAATAGTAGTTAATCTTCATATCAAACTCTTATTCTATATTATGGAAAAGTAAAAAATATAAAAATACGAATTCTTTGTCTAACTAATATAGAGTGATGATCGAATTGATCAAGTGAACGGACATATCTTCAGAGAAAAGTTCGTAAAATTAGTGCAATGAAAGATCAAAAAGTTGGATCCATGGTAAGTTTGTACATCCTTTGGTTGATATCTTATGACTTCATGGATCTTAGGACTATCTAATTTGACTCAGCACCGGAGGCGTAGTCTCCTGATTAATTAATTAGATGGCTGATGTTTCCATACTCACTTTCGTACTCACTTTTCTTTCCACATTTGTTTTTTTCACACTATTTATCCCTAGGAGAGATTTTATCTTGAATTGGACCTTGGAATAAATTAGGAATTATGACATTCTTTGGTTTTCTTTATTATTCTCCTGTCGCCCTTCTTTACAAGGGTTTAAAAATTTTGCTGTACTCATAGCCGCCTTGGTTTTACAACTCATGACTAATTCTTTGATTAAATTATGGCAGTTTCTCCTACTCTGATGAGTTTTTGTTTAGAATTCTACTGAAGAACTGTAGCTCCTGTTTTTTTCGACTTTGAGACGAATTCCCGGAGTTCTCGGTCGATATGTTTGAATAACTTGATTTACCGGACCTTTGTAACTGATATGGACTGGTAGATCTTTGATAGTTATCAATTTCATGATCGTGTTTCTGGAGGGCAGTTCTGAAAGGTGATAGAGAAGGTCTTATTCCGTCTTTTTGTTCACAACTGGGAATAAAGTCCTTTTGCCTTGTTGAATGATTGGAGCGCGACTGGCTTTTTTAAAATTAGTTGAGAGAAGTTCTGCCGTGTGGACTGGTCAATCTTGTTTAAAATTGTTGAACTTTTTTGCCTTGAAATTAGTAATGTTTTGGGGATCTATCATAGTATGAGGGTGTGTTCATCGTATTTTTTCTCCCTTTATCCGTAAAAAATCAGTAATATTTTTAATAATAATAAACTACATTTCTCGTAATCTTATTGTAAAACTTGCCGTATGAATTCTAATAATAGGTTTGAACAGTTCTCGATTGTTAAAGCCTAAATGTTCAAATCTGGCACAAAAACAAATATTTCACTATGAACAAAAAAAAAGAACGGTAAAGCTAAAGAATAGTCAAAAATTGATTTTTTCCATTCTCTGTGGATAACCCCAAACATAACGATTTATGGTTGAAATTCAGTTGAATACTATCGGATTAAGAGACAAGGAATCTTATTCTTTTTTTTGGAAGCTTGCCTTACTTTTCGATATAATAAGTGTCGAAAGAAATAAAAAGTTGAAGATATCTCGCATCGCGATACATTTAAGTCTGCATTTTCACTTCTTTTCCGGTAAAATTTGCTTTAATTAATTTCCCTTATCTACGAAACAACGATGTTGCATCGATATTATTATAAAAAATGGAACCAAATATCTGCTTCTTAGATCAACCTAGTTTACACTTACAGGTAAAGGAACGAGTCAGGAAGAGTAATTAAAAATTTCCGTAATTTTGACAAAAAGAATGAGGATACTCTTAAAGGGCTTTTAGCCTTTACTTATCCCTGGCAAATTCTCACATTAATAAGCAAGATCGAAATATTAATTTTCTTAGCAGAGTGTGTAACACATGATAAATGATTTACCCATCCCCGTTACAGCACACTCTGATTTTTGATAATTAGAAAAATATAATAAGAATGAGGAGAAGTACGATGACATCGGTTAGCTTCACAGTCGATGATGACCTAATAAGTCAAAGCAGTTTGAGCAATACCAGAATGACAGCATTTCACGGTTTAAAGCCTTTCAGCAAAGAATACGGGAATCTTGACAATAGAATAGCAGACGCAAAAAAAGAACGCGAAATCAAAGAAAAAGCGAAGCAAGATGCATTTCGCTAGCTGAATGAATAAACTTATAACCCCTTCTAGCATAAACTAAACAACGGCTTCATTCCTTCCGAGAGTGAACTTTATCAGCGATAAAAACAACATCAGATTTAGCTAATGAGTAATGTTTTGGAAGATTTAGTTAGAAAAGAAAGAGTAGGCAATGATGAGCAGCAACAAGAATTACACAATTGTCTTCAATAATTAAAAGAAAAACAATAATAGAGTGTTTCAGATGGCAGCCAACAACATGCTGGGGGAGGACTCATCTATTCAGAGCTATTATCAAAAGAAATTTGGCAATAAAAGGTCTGATCTTGGCCACATCGATGAGGAAAATTAACCATAGGAGGAAAAAGTGCCCAAAAGCGTCAAAAAAAATAATTTCGTAACTAATCCAAAAAAGAGGGAAAAACAGATTGTATAAAATCGAAACGTTGCGAATAACTAGGAATCAAAAGAACAAAAATCAAATAACCCCTACAATGATTTTAGGAATAGGAAATCTTAAAATATGCCAAGAAGAGAAAAACCAGTTACTGACGATTATTAAGCAGTTACACCCCCACCAAGACCACCAAACAAAAATCCTAAGCAACCTCCCAAAAAAACTGCCCCTTAAAAACCTTAAAAGGGGAGGACTGTATAAAAGCAAAATAAACCGTCCATTCCAAAATACAACTAACATTTGAAAAAACCGACTGACAGTAAAAACCAGAAAAGTAAAAATAATACTGGCAACATCAAACAAAAATATAGCGAAGTGTATGAAGGACCAGATAGAACACTGGTATAGCAGCTGTAAAGATAGCTCTCCTAGTGTCCAACTATTACTTTTGATGATATTGCGGAATTAGACACAGCGAAAGGTTTATTACAAGAAGCAGTTTTATTGCCGAGGATGATGCCTGAATATTTTAAGGGGATTCGAAGAGCAATGAGAGGAATTCTTTTATTTGGGCCACCTGGAACGGGTAAAACATTGCTAGCAAAGGCAATCGCTCATGACAACATCTTTTTCAATGTTTCGGCTTCTAGTTTGGCTAGTAAGTGGAAAGGCTAATCATAAAAAATGGTTCGTGTAAATTATACTTGTAATTTTAGCTATTGTTTGAGATGGCGAAATTCCATTCCCCATCGGTGATATTCTTCGATGAAATTGATGCTATTGCCTCTAGAAGGTCTTAAAATGAGCACTAATCGGCTAGAAAAGTAAAAACTTAGCTGTTGGTTCAGATGGATGGGGTGGGTTCCAACTAAAATTAAGTTTTTGTTCTAGCAGCCACAAACAGACCTTGGGATTTGGATTAGGCCCTCAGACGTCGTCTGTAAAAAAGAATATGTACCTTTTGAAAGCTATAGACAGATATACCGTTGCCGGGAAAATAAGGTCGGAAGGAAATGTTTAATATAAACTTGAAGAATGTCAAGCTGACGGATAAGATTAACTGGGACAAAATTATCGAAGAGACCAAGGGATGCAGTGGAGCCGATATTTGCAATATTTGCAGAGATGCAGCGTACATGCCAATGCGAAGAAAGATACAGCAAATTGGAGGAATGTCGAAACTTAGTGAACTCAAATAAGACGAGTTGATCGAATAGGCTATGAGCGAAAAGGATATCCTCTAGGCTGCACGAAAGATCAAGCCCAGTGTAGGGAACTAAGACCTCAAAAGATATTCAGATTGGATGAAATAATTTGGGTCTACATGAATACAAAACAAGTAGATGTTCGTTAGCATGTTTGAAAGTATGTTTTTTCGTTTAATATGTATGCATGCATTTATGGAATAGATTCTTTTTTCATATAGTAGTTTTTTTATCCATTCTAAGTATATAAAAGTTTTACAAAATAAGTATTATTTATGCATAGAGGCTAGCTTGAAAGTCTATCGAAAACAACAAATTCAGTAGTGCGACCTATAAAAAAAACACCGGTCATCAGAAATGTTAATCATATAGCATTATAGAAAGTTTCAAGGAACGATATTGACGTATTATGCTTTCTTATTATAGATTCAAAATGTTCAAGGTAGAGATGATGCTTTAGCGCAGCTGCCTATTCCAAACCGGGACGAGAACTCGCAAATTACTAAAAACTAGCCTTCCACCAAAAATCAAATTCAATCTCCTAAACAGGTTACCAGTCAGAAAAACAAATAAAAAATAGTTCCAATTCCCTCAGAAAGTAAACAGAACAAAGGTGGTTTCGGAGTCTAAAGTACCAATAAAACAGATAAAAGCGCTTAAAAAGAGGAAAGTGTTAAAGTTTAATGGCATCCCTTGTCTTTAAAGGTTGAGTAGTAAAAAACAAACGAAAAAAAACTACTAAAGCTATTGGACAAAAAAATACCTGAATTAGAACAATCCGATGTCAAAAAGCCTCTTAATCTAAGTCTTTATTGCTAAATCTGCGTATCCCAAATGTCCGAAGGAAAAATAATAGTTTTAGTTTGTGGGCATTCTTTGCATTAGAATTGCTTCATGAAGTATGTGGAATAGAAGCTGAAACCTCCGTATATTCGACTTCTATGCCCTTTTTCCTAATGCGACAAGAGCATAAAAGAGGGTTTTCTGAGACAAAAGCTTCCTAAGCGAGTGATGTAAAAATACTGGTAATACGAAACCAACATGTATATGATGATGTTAGTTCGTCAACAGAAAATTGTTCATTGTGGCCAGGAAGGGTGTGGGTAGATATTTCTCCGTTCTAACTTCGAAAAAAAATAATTTTACCTGTGTAAGAAAAATAAAAAAAAGTACGCTTTACTAATAATATTATAGATTCTGTACTAAATGCAATTTGTAGTATCATTGGAGAATACCGGATTGCTAGCAATATGCTCAAACAATGAAAGCTGATGTAACTGGTTTATTTATTTCAGTCGGTTTAAAGCAAGACCCTAAAACTAGCAGCTCAAAATAAATGGATGCAATGCACAAAATGTCTAAATTTTGTCTAGAAAAATTAAGGATGCGTTCACATAAAATGTCTTTGCGGATTTGATTTTTGCTATAATTGCGGTGGCCCATTTCCAGCCTGCGACTGTTCAAGAGGAAGACCTGTCTCGTGGCAAGATGATCTAATTATTAACAGAAACTCATGATTTTCACGATCTCAGTATCGAATTTAGCCTATTAAGAAGTAATTCATAATTTTAACAATTTATAATTGAGATTGAGATATTCCTCTTCAAAAGCACAATAAAATGACGATAATCTCCCCATAAAGTCTCAGCTACACAGAAAAGAAAAAGTTATGGAAATAACACAAATATGATTAGTTTAAGTAACAATTTCCATCGTTAATGGTAGCGACATGTGTAAGGACAAGAGCCTCATATTCAATTACTTTGTTAGAAATAATGATCTCTTCAAATTGATAAGTCCTGAAGATGATGCGCTTGTGAGGTATGGCTATGGTGCAATTGTTATAGGTCAGCGACTTTGCGATACGCTGAGAGATCAGCGGACGCATTTCTTGGAACTTTCGCTGCTGTGTTGTTCACAGATCAAGTACGATTTTCCCTAATATCGGCAGATTTTAATGCGATTTCTAATGCCAACTTTCAGGATAAGTAGGTTTAGATTCCTTCTTTTCCTTGGGAAATACGCGATAACTCCCTGTATCGGATTTACGATTGCAAAGTATAATATAGGAATAACTTTCCAGAGATTATTTTATGAAAGAAGAGCAGAAGTTCTTTTTCGACATGCAAGAAAAATACGATTTTGGATTTGAAGATTACATGAATGCTAATAAAATTTTTGACAGGGCACTCGAAGCTGGCAGACTTGAAGAATTGATGTCTCAAAGGACTAACTTTGACTGGACAGGAGTTCCTTAACTCCCGAAAACCTAGTGACAGGAGACAAAAAAGTATGGTGTATGACGTTTGAATTTGTATTTTTTTAATTGGGAGCCATATTTAAGCATCATTAGATAAATAATATTCGATTTCGTATTAGTAACTTTTAGAAAAAAAGGAAAAGACTATGGAGAATGGAGGTATAATCATGTAGAAATTAATGCCACCCTAGGTGAAGAGGTCAGAAGCTGTTTATTTGTAAGTCCTATCTAAGAATTTCGAAATAATAGATACCTTCATGAAAAAAATTAACGTTCTGTACTCGAGTAAGTGTTACTTATAACAAAGAGCAGTAGTTTTTTTAGTCGAAATTTGAAGAGTACCTCAGCAGTATGCTTGATGTTATGTAGGGCTATAGAAAGCAGAACACGAGATAAGGATAAATCATTAGTTTTGTGAAGCCAATCAAATGCTATAAAAAGTAGGCATATACAAACAACCACAAAACCCAGGAACTAATAAAAGCATTGACGATATAGGAGTTCTATTCGAGTAAAATGCAAGCACGATTAAGTAGGTTATAGCCGGTCGTTTGAACACTATCAACTCAGAAGGTAAAAACGAAAACTATCCTCACTAAAATCTTGAACAATCCAAAAAATAGGTCGACGCTCAGTCAGGAGATCAATAAGGGAAATAGCTGGCAAAACAATTGCAATAATCTGCAAACTAAGTTGACTAAGCATAATTGTCTCCAAAACTGTAAGCGCAATAGCCTGCGGAGTAGAATAGTCAAAAATGCGTATCACAGAATGGAGAAAAGTATACATTTCTTCATATTTTAGTTGTGTGCTAGAATCGTCGAAAGTCCCTTCGTTATCACAAATATAATAACAAAAAAATGCTGAAAAGTAGTAGCTTATCAAAAAATATCACTAAGCTTGCAACGAGCGCGTAGAAAAAGTTTAAAGCCAACTTTAAAAATGTATGAACTAGATTTCTGAAATTATCTAGAAAGTCAACAAAAACACAGAGGCCATTGGTTTGTGGGTGTCTCAAAGATACAAACCAATTAGATAGATCAACAGAAAAACAATAAATTAAAATAATAACTTCAGTTAAAATGTCAAAACTGAACTTTTGAATATAGCGGACGATATCGATCATGCACAGTAAAGGGTGGAGTTAGCGTAAGGATAGGGAGGATAGAAATCTCGTATTTTGGATTAAGAGCTTCGAAAAATCATTTCGTAGATAAAAAATCGACTCGTCAGTCTGCCCTCACCAAATGAATTAAGAAATCGATAAACGTGTCAATAATTCTAATAGACCAACTCCAATAACAGTAGAATGAATCAAACTTCTTCATTGAGTCGCAAGCACGCGAAACATTTTCCTAAAATCAAATCCAGCAGGAAAAACGGTCACAAAGAAAATTTCAACTTTGATAAACTGATGATGACCTCCAACAGCATTAACTTCCGAAAAACCCGTTTCGACGACCATTAGGACGCATAGGAGGAGGAAACATTAATCAACAGTCAATTTCCATCAATGTCAGGTAAGCAATGGAAGATAAAAGCCTCCAAAGTCCTCAAGAAAAAACTTTAAATTAAGAAAAAAATAGAAATAAAAAAGAAGATTGCCAGATGAGAATTTTATTTGACGATATCTTCAAATATTCAGCTTCTACTTTTTAATCAAATACGAGGCATTAGAACCAAACAATTCTTGGTCATCATTCACTTGCATTGAACTAGCCTTTTTGTTTTTGACCTCGTGGTAAAGGTGCTCCTGAATAATCGGGTCATTTTAAGCCTTAAAATATCCATCTTCGGTTTTTTCCCCCCTTACTTCCTTCTATTTGAGTTACTTCTCGTAATTGATTCTTCCCTGCCTATTTTTGGAGGCAGATGACTTTTGGTTTGTCTATTTTCTGCTTTTACCGTTTCTCTTTTGGAACTACTCCATGATCTATGCTTTTTTACGGAGAATTTAATTTTCTATATGTTTTTTCTTTTTCTACTATTAGGCGAGTTGTGTAAGGGTGATATTTTTGGATTGCTTTTGCTTTGACTATTTTTTCATGGTTCGATCACCTTATTTGATCTTTTTGGGAGAATAGATTCCAGCGTCTTTGATGATTTTGTAACAGGGCTCATTATCTTACTTTTCAAGGCTTCTTTACTTACTGATACTTTTCTTTTTCTTTTAGCCTTTGGAAACTCCCTGAGGAAGCTAGTCGTTTTCGAAAGCTTCTTAATAAACCTTTTCTAAAAGACTTCCTCCTCCAGCTTTTACCATTTTCTTGATTTTCTATTTATTTTTTTTATCGTTTTTGCGAGCTTAGTTGGCCTATCTCACTTCTGAAAAGGTCTCAAAGTTATCAATTGACAGTTTAAAACTGGTTCTGTCATCAGTAATATGACATTTCTTGGATTTTGATAAAATCTATTTACTTTTCCTTTCGATTGCCCTTAACTTTGCACACCTGAGTTTCTTCTGATACTACTCTTCCTTTTTGGCCTGTTTTTGCTTGTTTTAGTACTCCTTAGCCTTGTTCTTGACAAGCATCCATATTTTCTAGAGTTTTTTCTTTTAAACTCCCGCATGATGGCTATGAGACTGGGTGCAGAGACAATGCTAGCTGACCGATTAATTTTTTTTAATTCTATCATTCTTTGCTTTTTATAAAAACTTCTATCTGTTGTACTTAAACTAGTGATTAAACTTTCCTAAATTCGTATCCAAATTATCTTTCAACTTATCAGGATCTGGATAGTGGCAACATTATTTTTTCGGGTGAACCCCTTTCCCATTACATTCGCAAACGTATTTTGAATGATTCCATTTATACTAGTGTTTAAAGTGCCACTTTTGACCGGGGTGCACTTTTTTTTACCCTTATATTTCTTCCTAATTCTATCCAATTGCACTTTGAGCCGTGTATTTCAACATTTCTAAGTTCTTCTCTACCTTCTATCTTTGCATCTATCTTTACAATCTAACATTATGCTTGATTTTACTTGTTTTTAAGCTATTTTCTTTTTTTATCTTTGAGATAACTCCTCATTCTGTATTTGGTAATCAACATAAAGTCTTGGTTGTTTTCGTCCCCACCAATTTAAGAACGAACAAATTTCCCAAACTAACCTGTCTCATTGTTATCACCATCCTAGTGTTTGTATTTTCTCGGACCGGTCCTTTTGCTGTCTGGTGAGTAATACCCTCCTTTTCCATGCCTTTCTTTTCCGTTTTCTTTCTTGGCCTCGACATTCTACTTTCTCGAGTGTTAGTTTCTATCAAACTTACTCTGACTTTGGGATCTCCTCTTCGACTGATCTTTGTGCTTGTCGAACTCTTCAAGTTCCCTCAATCCAACAAGCTAATTATAGGCTTTGAGATTGGCTTCCATACATTAACTGCACGAACAATCACTATCACTCACTTAAGACAATTCAGTATCGTACAGAATTTCGCAAGAACATTACTACAACTCATCACTGGAATGAGACTTTGTTCTTCGATGGGAGTTTTCTAAAAATTTCTTCATGTTATGGTTGTTATGTTTTTTTTTTCGGATGTTATGAGGAATTTTAAAATCAATTTTTATTAAATGGAATTATGAGTTTCTTTGCATCCTACATATGATTTTAAATTGATATTTTCATAATTTAGGTTTAGTCAGTATTCGATCGGTTTATTGTCGAAGGTGTGATTAACATTTTGAAAGATAAATTTCATTCGAAATCATGTCAGAGCTAATAAAAATAATATTGTTAGTTAGAAATCAAATTGCAGGTTTGCTTTTTTTCTTGCTTGAATCTGCTGACTCTTACTAAAGCGATTAGTATCGATTTTACTCTAGAACATCTTCTTCGTATAATTCTTTATTTGAAGAGTCAAACCAATCTAGTCTTCCATTCAGAATGCAATTTGGAATACAACATCTAAAAATATTGCAAAAATTGGTCACTCTGAACACTTTCTTTGGGAATTTTTGTTCTATTTACATTTTTTTTGCCATCTAATGCGCGAAATGGTTGCAGTTACACTGCAACAGATCGTACCGATTGCCTAACATTAGACATATATTACCGATGAACTCCTACTCCAATTTTTCTATTACTTACGAGTGAAGTTTAGTGTAGTTACGTTTAGTATAACCGATGAATACTCTTTATTAAAACTAATAGGCTGCAGTTTTGGGGTGAATACCGATGACTCCAGTTTATTACCCATCGAATCCATAGTACATGTACTAAACACCGCTGATTTAGATAATAGATTACTCGACTTATAATCCCGTATGATAAACTCCAATTCCTAAGGGGTTGCAGCAATTGTTGAATCCAGGCCAGAAGTGGTAGATATTTGCATACACTGGTGTCCCCTTTTATTACTCTTAAAGACTGTTTATTTCTTACTATTTCATTCTTTATTTTTAATTTTTCAATTTTTAATCAACAGCTGTTCTTCATTATAATTAAAAAAACTACAGGAATTTGGATTATTTTTGGGCAGCTAGGACATCTATCACGCAAAATGGACATTGAAAAGAATGAGGATGCCAGAAAAAGGAACGAGGAAAAGGATAAAAGGAAGGAAATAGTGAAATAGCAGTAATCTTAATTCCAAAAATACTTGGATAGAAATAAGTACGTCTACCAAAAGCTTTATCCTAACCTCACTGTAATATAGAGAGCGGCTCTAATCAGAAAGAAATTTTAAACCATAAAAAATACAGATATTAAACTACAGATTGTGTGATATTTTTTGTATGCCTCATCAGATTTCGACAGTTTTTAAAGCTTCGATACTTTTTAAATACCATTAAAAAACAATATATTGGATGTACGAGTATGCATAACATCAATAACAGTGAGACGAGCATTTTCTGTCGTGAAATTCTTAAAAATCACTTGTTTGCCCGTAATTTTAGTCGAATATTGACGAAGGGCTAATATTGATCCTTTGTTTTTAACAATTTATAATTTCCAATAAAAATGAAAGTAACCACATAGTCAAGGATTGAATCTCTTTTCAAACCGGTAAAAATATGTTCCGCAAGAATTTGGGAGCATCCAGGAAGAATATCCTGTCGGAAGAGCTAGACAGGACCAACTGTGGAGATTCCGAGAAATAAACCTTACAGCGCCAACAAATATCGAATGGCAAAGAATAGCGTGCCTGATGCCATGATGGCAGTAAGTAATCACCCACAAAGGAATATAAGAGTGATAAAAAAGCAACTTGTGTCTGCCAAAATGAAAAAAATCCACCGCAGTGAGTCATAGAAATTCATCGCCAAATATAGCGATAAGATGAAACTGATTTACAGTTCCAAATAGATATCGGAAGTTGCAATGCCCAACACCTTTGTTGTAATCTCTGGGGATTTTGTGATAGATCAGGACAGTTTTTGGAAGGACGAGGTTATGAATTCGTCAATCGTTAGAGATTGGAAAATTCTTCATCAAAAATACACGGTTTTTTGGACTCTTAGGAAATCTTCAAGTTTAAAAAAAATAAAAAACTTCTGTTAAATGTACGAACTGCCTCTCAATTCCGTGTATTTGATCCACCGCACCGGAAATTACACTGTAAACTATACACCTGTTGTTAAAGACATCCTCTTCCAATTCAATTGCAGTAACTCGACCTAACAAGGAAAGAAACAGCCTTAGATCATCATAATTGAATCCATAAAATCGAATCTGAAGGATGTCTGTGGATTCGACACTTACAAAGGAATGGTTCCTGTGATCGCCGAGAAAAAATCCGCAAAGGTTGGCTTTATAAGAATCAGCGAAAATGCTCCCGGTTTGAAAGGAGTAAATGGAGCCATAAGGAAAATCTGCTAATTGGAGAAAAGGCCCACATCCATAAAGACAGTATAAAACATTGAAAATACCGCAGTTCCCAATTTTATCGAGCGATACTTTACGACCATAAAATAAGATAAGATTTCCTCTTTGAACAGTCTGTAAAACAATCCTAGATCGGCAAATATCCAAAAAAATGATAAAACCACCAAAAGTACGGACGATGAGGAGTACAATGAGTAGGAAGTCTAAAATAAGTTCTAGTAGTTCAGAAGGGAGCTGATCAACGATCTCATCAGCAAGAAAGGAAGAGGGTTTAAAATTTAGGGCAATTCTATCCATTACCTAGTCGGGGATATTCTTAAAAGAAATCATGATCACCTTCTTGAAAGCATCGCAAAAAGAAAGAAAAACCAAGAACCCAAAAACAACAAAATCGTTAAGGTATAAACACTTAACGATAACAAAGCATTAAGAAGTCAACCCATTTTGCCAACACCGCGTTTCTCCTAGAACTTTAATATTAAGTTTTATTAGTTCGTAGAATGAGGAAGCATATTGATGATTTTACTTCTATTTTCTCCGATTTACGAACAAAATATGGCTATTCAGGTTTGAATCAATCATTTAAAGCCCTTTGGATTCCATATTTTGAGCATTTGACTTTGGTGCTTCTTCCATACCTGTTGAAACTAGTTGCTATATCTCTTGAAACCCTTTTAAAATTGCTAAGCAGTTTCCTACCAAGTTTACAAGAAATTTCTATCAAACCTTTATATCCTTCTTCTCAATTTTGAAAGTTTCTCCCTCTGATCAATTTTCAGCTCCAGTTATTGGGTAAGGTCTGCAAGCTCCAGCCTGTGTGACAGTTGCTCCTCGATCTGCTTCATTTCCCTGTATCTAAATTCCAAAAAATCCATCATCTAGTTCGAAATCCATTGACTCAAGTATCGATTATATTCCTTTCCAGATGTGTGCTTGGCGCAAAGTTTAAGCAGTGCGTCAACATCGGTATCGATATCGGTGAAAGAAGCGTAGGCTCTCTATATTTCTTCAAATTGGCTAAACAGCTAGGCGAGATTGTTGCACTTCTGGATAAACCCTTGGACCTTTTACATGTGCATTCCGAATTAAAAATCGCTCGTGAGAATTGTAGAAGGGCGGATTTCCGGTCTCACCTTTGAAATGTAGGATGTTATGAGTCCAACTCCCTTGTCCACGTAGCTCTTGAGGTTGGAACGACTTTCTAATTTACTGAATGAGTACATAATTATTTGAATTCCTAGATGTAACTCTAGATTCTCTTGCGTTACCTCTAGAACTTCACATCTGGTTTGATGAAGATGTTGACTTCTTAGGAGTTTCTTAGTTCTGGGTGCATTATCAAAAACTTCAAAAATTTTTCCAACTACGACATCCTCTTTTCGATCAGTTCGATTTTCTATCCTTACTACCTATTTAAATTCAGTTTAAGTTTGATGAAACTTTAGAGGTTTTTCTCCGGAAAGGGGTAGATTATGTACCCCGGATGGTTGGTGATTATGGAGTCGTAAAGGAACACAAAATCTGAGAACCGTCGTCTGATGTAGTATATTTATATGTCCTAGGCTTAGAGGGAAGGTGTTATTTATATTGTAAACACTTGAGTTTATATTTTAAGGAAATACTCGACATTGTATTTCGTGAACTTCAGAGATATCGGATTTCGGTTTGGGGACAGTTTTAGTTAGATTCGAGGGATTTAGTCCGCTTCATGAAGTTGTACAAGAGCCTTTTTTGACTCTGAAATCGTCTATTTCATCGATGGCCTTTACTCCTGAACCTAGTTTTATTCTTGCTGGGTTTAAACCTTGGTGGATATATGGTATTATTCGTTTTTCTACTTCAAACTTTAGTTTGGACTGGATGAGTACTGTGAATTCTATTACAATTCGGACTATCGCGAGTCCGAATCCGAAGCCATCTTCAATTATGCACGAGGTTTGGCAAGCTCCTATTTAACCTCGGATTATTTGTGCAAAATATTGGGCTAATATTTCGAAGACTATGCTACTTACCTGTGTAATTATTCAGCTTATTCTCGATCAGAACTTGATTATTATTTGTACTACACTTAGGGATAACCTTCCTACTTCCCAAATCCTTTTGAATCTTACTTTGTTGCTTAATGTTCGTTTCTTTATTCTTATTCGAGTTTTTCGGAATCAGGACGGTCGTTTTAAAATTCGAGGCATTATTCATCCTATTACTCGCTCTAAAACTTAGCCTATTCTTGGTTTTTTTCCTGATAACCGCTATTTTCCTTATTTAACTATCTTTTCTCTGTAAAAGTCAGTGAATTGTCGACTGCAACTTACTCCGACTCCTATTTTTAGTGCTACGTTTTTTCAAGTGAAGGGTAATCGATACAAGTTTTAAACTAGTCCTGATTTTATTAGTCGTTGGGTTAGAGTTCCTCTGAATCCAATGCATAGCTGCTTTTAAGAAGGTTGACTCTGGGTTTTTGATCTGAATTGCTATCACTCATGAATGCTTATATTTCTGTAAATTTATAAGTGGAAGTAAAAATTTATTATATTCTCTGTACTTTGGCATTATTTTGTGCCTTTTTTCGACCTGTATGGTTCAAATAATATTCTTAATTTAATATTCCAAACATGCATATTTTATTTTTTGGCTCACCATACGTCCTAGAGTACGACTGTGACAATAATGAGAAAGAAGTTGGGGAGATAAAATGGCACAACTAAATTAGTTTCTTGTCTTTAGAGACACAACTCCTGGTGCTTTACTGAATTTATAAAAGAAAAAAGTCGGAAAAGGAATGAGAAATATATAAAAGAATATAAAAAAATTATTTATGATTCGCCAGATTGTAAAATTTCATAAATATTTTTGTAAACTAATGGAAGGCAAAAAAAGCACAACAAGAAGAGATAAATTGATCGGTTTATAGCGTCGAGCACAAGCTATTTGGGACAGGCACCAATACTTCCCTGTTTAGCCAAATTAGAAACCCAAATATTTTATGACATTTCCTTACGCTTATATGAATGGTACCTTGCATTTAGGACACTCCTTTTCCATGACTAAGTGTGATTTCAACGCATGGTACAAAAGAATCTGTGGATTTAATGTTTTGTTTCCTTTTGGATATCATTGCACAGGAATGCCAATATCAGCAGCATCATTGAAGTTGGAAGAATAAATAAAGACATACGGAAATCCTCCCAAGTAAGTGCCGAAAGACTGGAAAGGTCAATACAACATAATGAAGCAAATGAAAATTCCAGAGTAAGAAATTGGCAACTTTGTTGATCCTGTCCACTGGGTTCGATATTTCCCTCCCTTGGCAAGAAAACATTTGATAAGCTTTGGCGTGCACGTGGATCACTCACGATCCTTCGTCACAACCTAAATAAACCCCTACTACAACTCATTCATATAATGGCAATTCAATATTTTAAAAAGTAAAGGGTACATAAAATTTGGCAAACGTGCATCAATATACTCACCAAAAGACAAACAAATGTGTGCAGACCACGACAGAAGATAAGGATAAGGTATTAATCCAGATTAATATACTTTGATAAAGTTGAAAGTTGTTGAGTTGAACGAGACTATGAAAGAAAAATTGGAAAATAGGAAGGTATTCATGGTTGCTGCAACTTTAAGACCGGAAACTATGTATGGACAGACCAATTGCTATTTATTACCGAATGGAGACTATTGTGCGGTTGAAATGAAGAATGACGAGGTATTTATATGTTCCGAAAGATCTGCAAGGAATATGGCATATCAACATATGACCAAGAATCCTGATCAGGTTGATATTATTGCAACTTTTAAAGGTGAACAGATGATGGGATTGGCTTTAGAAGGTCCATTGGCAGTTCATAAAATGATTTATACAGTACCTATGATGACCGTAAGTATGAAGAAAGGTACTGGAGTTGTCAGCTGTGTGCCGAGTGATTCTCCCGACGACTGGATGGCGATTACAGATTTGAGGAATAAGAAAGCCTTGAGAGAAAAATATAACATTACTGAGCAGATGGTGGGATTGGATCCTATTTAAATCATATAAATTCCAAATTTGGGTAAATTGTCAGCATTGAAAGTATGCTAGGATATGGGTATTAAAAGTCAGAACTAAAGATAAAAATTGGATAAAGCCAAAGAGTAGTGTTATAAAAAGGGTTTCCACGATGGCACCATGGTAATTGGCGAATATGCCGGTAAAAAAGTAGCAGAAGCAAAGAATTTAGTCCGAAAAGATTTGATTGATAATGGGAGTGCCTTAATATACTATGAACCAAGCGGAACAGTAATATCCAGATCGGGCGACGAATGTGTGGTAGCCTATATTGATCAGTGGTATATTAATTACGGTTAATAAACATGGAAAAAGAGAGTATTGGATCATGTGAAGAACAACTTCAAATGCAACAGCTAGACATTGTATAAGGATTTGTTGTATACTATAGATTGGATAAAATAATGGGGATGCTCAAGGTCCTTTGGATTGGGGAGCAAATTGCCATTTGACAGGGAATATTTGATCGAATCGTTGTCTGACAGCACGATATATATGGCGTACTACACCATCGCACATTTGTTGCAAGGAGACATATATGGAGCAAACCCTGGAATCTTGGGAATCAAGAAAGAAGAGTTGACAGACGACTTGTGGGATTATGTGTTTTTGGGAAAATAGTATTCCTCGAACAAGATCCCTATGTATAAATTGAAAAAGTTGAGATAGTCGTTCTTATACTGGTACCCCATGGATTTGAGATGCTCTGGCAAAGACTTGATCAAAAACCATTTGACAATGTCTTTGTTTAACCATGCTGCAATTTGGGAAGACGAGCCTGACAAATGGCCGAGAGGGTTCTATTGCAATGGATTTATCAATGTTGAAGGCGAAAAAATGTCGAAATCCACCGGAAATTTCATTACTTTAGAACAAATTTTGACTGATTACGGTGCTGACGCTTCCAGACTGGCATGTGCACAGGCTGGTGATTCCATCAATGATGCAAACTTCACCTCAGAAACTGCCAATGCTGCTATTTTGCAATTGTCAACTTTTTAGATGTTTATGAGCAAAAGTTTGGAGCACATTGATACATACCGGAAAAAGGATGTTCCCTGTTAGGAGGTGCAATACTTCGATGAGATCTTCTAAAATTAATTGGAAGACCAAATTCGTAAAGTTAGATAGAGCTATGAAAATATGATTTATAGAGATGTTGTCAAACATGGCTTTCATGATTTTGTTTCAACGAGTAACTACTACTTGATCAACTGCGGCACCAAGAAACCAAGGCGGGATTTGATATAGCGATACATATTCTTGCAGTTGTTGTTTTTGTACCCTATCTGCCCGCATTTCTGTGAAGTATCTTATATCGACTACTTCTTGTCGATGGCACGGAATCCTAATTAGTACCCATCGTTGTTGGGACAGTGCAAATTCCCAACACCAAAAGGTGAAATCAACTATGGAGTCATCAGAGCGCATCAGTATTTCATTAAATTTATGATCCATGTGAGAGACACTAAGAAAAAAGTTGCGAAACCCAAAAAAGGCGGGTAGCCGATAAAATTGGAGAGAGCCATTGTGATATACAGAGCGAAGTTCCAGGATTATCAATTACAAATGTTGCACTTATTAGGTCAGAGCATAGATGAGAACACTGGGTAAATCGAGTAAAATTGGAGAAAATAAGTCAAAATCTAAAATCCTGATGAAAAAAAGAGAGCTTTGATGTTTGGAGCTTTTGTAGCTGCGGACCATAAGACTAGAGGAAAAGACGCCTTAGCTCATATCTTACCCTTCGACTAATAGAAAACTTTGATGAAATTCATGCCCATTATGCAGGAGGAATTGAAAGTCGACATAAAGGTAATTTTTAAGTTTATTCAGATCGTCTAAATTGCAGATGCGCCGCAAAAGTAGAACAAAGGGTGGAAAGATCAATTAAATAACGTCACACCAGGAAACCCAACTGTTGTGTTTGAATGAAAAATGATGTGTATGCAAACTGTATCAGTTCAAAACATTTTTTAATCATCAAACCAGAAATAACTCTGTTTATCATTCATTATTATCCAATTCTGAGAGATCTAAGTCTCATGCTCTAGTTTTTCAATATAAAAGTTAGCTATTGAATTATCTCTTTTTCCTTATTTTCCATTAATGCTAACTCGCCATAATTGTTTTAGATTTTCAGATCAGTTCCGATTTCTTCACCTATTTTGGTGCTCAATTCCGACTATTTTTCCAGGACGCTATTGATTCGAATCCTTCGGTCTCTGAATCAAATCTTTAAAATACTTGCAATTTAGAGTTTATTGGCGAATAGAAGGGTTTAGTCTTCTTAGAGTTTAATTTTGTTTGATAAGAAGTTAAGTCAAATGAATGAGTTATGGATCCACGATAGGCAGATCCTTTCCCTACGCGTTTTAATCGAGGATTTAGTTGGAGCCATGTTTGTCATTCTATTAGCTTTCGATTTCTTCACCGTTTGAATTTTTCTTTTTCTCCGGTTTTCTCTTTATTTCTGCAAGCAAACTGGAATAATTAATAAAGTTTACAGTTGCCCTTTTTTGAATTGTTAATGCTTAAAGTAATTTTAGCTTCCTGCATGACGCTGCTTGTGAAACCCATACATATTCAGCTACAATTAAGAAGTAAAAAATTTTAAACTGGTCTCTTGCTGGATGTCAGTCATTGTTGTGTTTGGAAAATGGCAAATATCAAGCCAGCAAGAGTGAAAAATTTGATACCTGTCTAACAAAGGAAGTGTATTTTTTATGTTTGAAATACTGTGGCAAAATGTCCGCCTCGAATTTTTCAATGTTTTTTATTATGAATCCTCTCCCATCCTATCCCCAGGCAACGACATCTGACAGATCTTATCTCTAAGTCAACCATTTATATCAACCTGAAGGATTTAGTGGGTGTTTCGGATAAATGCCGAGGGGTTCTTCTTTCTTTCCATGTGACTAATTTCCTAATTTAATTTAAGACCAAATGCAAATTATCAGTCAAATTAATAAGGCAAATGACACATTGAAAAATAGAACCGTCGGAAATCAAACCTTCTGTCACCTTCTCCTTTTTCCTCCATTTTTGAATTTGCAAGCTCCATGTGGACAGTCACTTCCTCCGCAGTCGTAACAAAACTAATGACCACATCTACAAGTCATGGTACTACACCCTGCAGCCCTTTCTACCCAGAAATTGCACTTGGGACACTGTTTAAATTTAGCACCTTTCACAAAGGCTTCGAACTTTTTGTCCTACTCTCCATAACTGTTATTAATCCTGTATTCTGCACAACTCATTCCCTCGTGGTAGATGCATTTACATTTCAAACAATAGTGCTTCTTACATCCTGGACATCGGTAATTCGTCAATTCTTAGTCAAATGAAAAAACTGAAGAACAGCCTGCAGTTGGACACCAAGAAGTGTCTTTGGTGTGCATTTCAACGTATTTGTTAAACCAAAACTGTTAGTATTTTTATATTTGGGGATCATCTAAGTACTCCTTCACGTCATTCACGCTGAGTTACTGGCCACAACCTTACATCGGACATTTCATGTCAAGCTTGTTACTGTCAATTGATGTTCTGATATGACCAGAGAGACATTATCTGTGGAAAAGGTGCCCGCATCCGACACTGCCCAAGTCTCGCATTTCAATTTAAACAAGGCAAATCTGACACTCTATGTCGCATTTTTCCCTTTCTTATCTCTACTTCTTAGCCGTTATCCTTTCCTATTATTCCATTTTCATGGCAAGCTATATTGCCTTCTGACTCTCATCTTCATCCATTCTCTGCTTTTTCCATTTATTACGCAAAGCTGCTTAGTTCCCGACAAGCTAGCCTATTAGGTATTATAGTTTCTTAAAAGCCTGCTGAACCATGATCGACTACTCATTTCGATTGGAGACACCTTTTACGACGATATCGACGACTATTTCAATGCAGTTTGATCTGCTGATCAGTTTTTAGTTAACAAGACTTCCGAGGTTTTGAATTCTTTAAAACAACTCCCAAGTGGAACGATTTCCCATATCAAAACCAAGGGTCCCTATGGCATAGCCCGACAGGTAATTAAGTAGACCGATCATAGGAGACTTTTGAGTAAGATGACCTGTTTTTTAGACTAGCTGTTGTTTTTTCAGAGCATTCATCGTTGACTATTAAAGCTATCAAATCAATCAAGTGGCTTATATTTTATTACTTTTACAATATATCGCTAGATTATACTTTCTGTCAATATCTGACGAAATAACTTACTATCTGTATTTTCTTGTCATACTTTGATAAAAAGGATATTTATTGTTTGAAAGCTAAGAATTTCATTTTTTTAATTGAAATACTTTAGACCCTTGTGTTACATTAGAATCCTTTTTTGAACGGTAAATAATGGAGGAGTAAAGTGGGAAGCAAAAGGTGTTGATAATAGGCGCTGGACTTTCGGGTTTAAGTGCGGCCAATGATATTTTAGAGAATGATAAAGACATTGACGTCACTGTAGTTTAAGCAATGGACAGAGTTGGAGGTCGGACGTAGTCTATAAGATACAATGGTGCGACATACGACCTTGGGGCATAGTGGATAGGTCCAAATCATAAATTAGTTAAATAATTAGCTTAGAAATCTGGAAATTAGATCCTTTATCAATTTTGTAAAGGAAACAAGGTCATGGACATTGGAAAAAGCATCCAAACATACTCGACCGATATCCCAACTAATATAGGAATTTTTGGACTGTTGTAGCTCCAATATAACATATGGAAACTAGATAAGATGGCAAATGCGGTTCCAATTGACAATCCATCCGGATGCGATAGGGCTGTATAATGGGATTCTCAGACTTTTGCTTCATGGATACATACCAATATATGGATTACTAAAGAGTTTACCCTGATTTACATGGAAATTTGCTTCGTTTCATCTCTAAAAAGCCCATTTTGTAACTCAAATTGGTATTTTTGCCTCTAAAATGGAGATTTTTATGACTTCGAGCATGAATTTCTCACTCGGACGAGTTTTTCTGAAGATACTGAACATATTCCCATGATCCTGATGGTCATTGCTTTCACCAGATACCTTCGGATTTTTAGGTGAATTTTTTTATCTTTTTTTCTCTTCCAGACCAGTGTGTTTACATTCAAAATAAAGTCAAAATTACATAACTTTAATTCCAACAACATTGAATGTCAATAAGTCAAATTAATTTCGT
>JAOWAT010177768.1:0-44319 GCA_028571025.1 Longipedia americana
AAAAAACATGTTTTTTGTGGGTTTTTGCGTTTTATATGTAAAAAATAGAAGAATCGGCAATGTCTGGTTCTTCCTTGAATTATTTAGAACATTTCATTAAACAATCGTGGATTAATAAAAAAAGAAAAGATGGGCAAACACACCGTTGTGCTAATCCTCTGGATATTGATAACTGTAGTTTTCGGTGGGAGGGTGACCTTAACTTGCCAGAGTTGTGAGTCTATAACATGTCCATCATCATTTTGTCGAAGAAGATAGGGGAATGAGTTCAGGGGAGATGAGATATGCGAGGATTCGGAGTGCACTGTGGGAGATAGGATAGAATACTTTACGTCTACTTGTACTTCCGACGGTAGCTCTCAGTGTGAATCTTCATGTTGTGTTACTCGGAGGTATCTCGGCGCAGGGAGACAGTGCGCTGATAGTTTAGCAGACAGTGAGAGGTACTGCGAAGGAGAGGAGTTCAGTGGGCTAATAGCTGCTGCTGTTTCGATCAGTGGAGTTATGGGAGTGTTCCTTATTGCTGGTCTTATCATTTGTTTTGTTCGCTGTCTTTGTCCAGGTCAGTCCTAAGGACTGGTTTATAGGGAAGGAGAGAAGACTGTTTCTTCGGTGAAAAGTAAGAGAATGGAGAGAACAAAAACTGATAGTGATGGGAACAGGACGAATGAGAGTGGGATTACGATAGTAAGTCATAAGAGAAAGAAGAGGGGGAATCTCATGGAGGAGATTAGGAAAGGGAGGTCTAGGTTGTCTCCGGAAAACTCAGGACTGACATCGGGGATACAGCAAAGTTCTATACAGCAACATACGGCGATGCTTGCTGTTAAGAGCGGTAAGAGTGGGGAGGATCTTGCTATGGTGAAAGCATAGTCTACCACTATGATAAAAATGGGCATTGACAAGTGATTGACCCCTCCGAACGATTATTTTGCTTTATTTTGAAATTAGAACATTTATTTCATTAATTAGCGAATGAAAAAAATGTTGGATGGTTGTGGAATTTTTCGGAGTTATTGCTAATTTCTATAAAAGAATATTTGCACGATATACTTTCTGTAGGGACTTATTTTGTTATTATTATTATTTGCAATTATATTGGTATGTAAGAAACCGCACAACAGGTGGGTCAGCTCTAGAAAGAGAGTAAGTTTTGAGTTAATTAAAGTTAAGAGTCTGGAGGCAAAGAATCTCCAGGAGTTTCAGAAGTAGGTGCTGAAGGAGCTATACGGAATCAAAGCTGCATTGGCTTAGGATGTAGCCAATTTGGGGACTGTGTCTAATGACAAGAAAAAGGCTTTTCCGACGTAGAACAAGTCTGAGAAGGACATCAGAATATAGGAACTCTAGAGTTAAAATCGGAAACTCAATTATCGAATTGAGCACCTCGTTAAAAACCTGCGGGCAGCACGGGGAGACTGAACTTTTCGTAATTTGATTCGAGGTATTTATCCAATTTCAAAGTTTTTTTTATAATCCTATGAATATACAAAATTGATATAAATAAATCAAATCAACAATGAGTTCTCTGGTTCAACAACTTAGTAATCTTAAGCAAAACGTGGTATCGGCTCGCATTGGTCCGACTGTCTAGCACGTTACCATTCTTTCGGAGACAATAAATTCGAGATATGCCTCAATTGACGTTTTGTACACAATGGCGGTGATGAGTTACTCTAAACTCAAAAAGCATCTTCTCCATTCTGTGGGAGAATATGCTGAAAAAATCTTATCTGAAAAATATAAAGAATCGAGTCGGAACCAGTTCACAAGATAAGAGAACAATGACCTATCCCTATGTTTGAGAAAATTTCTCCTGCACCTTTCGCCATTTTTGCTGAATTTGGACTGCCAGAAAGTGCTGGAATATTTGATAAGAAATTTTAAGATTCATGTATTTGAAGCGCAGACGGTGGCGGTTATGTTTATGCATTACTGGAGTACTCCAATTTACGCGAATCTTTGTAAGCATCTGTAGCTAAAATCGTAGATCGCGAGCTTTATAAAGGTGCTCGTGTCTCCGAGATCCAAACCAAAGTAAGGGAAGACAAATTCAGGAGTAAACCAGTCGTTTATCGTGAAAAACATTCTCTATAATAACGCGTTGCTGGAAGAAGTGATACTTTACTGCACCGAGTATATGAAGTTAGAGTCGGGGTTTCAAGAGGATATTCATGTAAGTTTGCACGAGGAGTAGAGTTAGGCAGAGGGTTCGTAGTCGCCGACCAGGGTCACTTCGAAAAATTTTATATTTGAAATTTTCAAGTATGTAATTGAAAATAGAATGGAATTGCACTACAAGCATGTTGTTCGGTTTTGTTTAGAGGCAGTGAGCAAACAACAGAATAGTTTCGAAGGAATAGCACTGACTATGGTTCTTACGACCTAAATGCTGATTAACAAGGCAATCAACAGTTTTTCCGTGAGGACAATTCTAAACAAAATATATAGTAAAAAATTGTGTTTGAATTTTCCAGCGATGCTGCTTGAAAGTTTCAATAGTTTTATTGTGTTGGTGTGGCAGAGAAATCGATAGGCGATAACAGAGGACTTTATTGACGAGCTATCGGGGGATAAATAATTTAATAGATACTTGGAAAAATGTGAGTGTTCAGTGTTCATGATTTTTCGTGTTCTATTCATGAACTGCCTGAGGAATAGTGGGTGCTTAGGTTTAATGAGAGTTATCGTTCTGAAAATGAAGGATTAGTAGTTTGTGAAACAGCACTAGCAAGAATTTTACGAGGAGCTATTCGAAATGTATTAAAAGTGGAAGTTGAGGGATTCTGGGCAGTGGAAAGAGGGAAATGAAAAGAAGTTAGATGAGCTCGAAGGTTTTATGGCAATCTATTTGGGACACGAGCTGGCGAGTTTTTACAACTCAAACTCTCAATTTTTCAACCTCAGCGATGTAAAGAGGGTCTTCAAAGGCGCGAAGGGATTGAAACTGAACCAAAATTCTATATAGTTATCTTCGATTCCGAAGATGCTGCCAAAACCGAAAAGGTAGACTGTGCGATAGAGTGGTGGAGTAATGGATGTCGAATCAAAGGAAGAGTCTTTGGAGGAAGTGTAGTCTTCGGGACAGCAAAAAATAAGTAGAGTCTCGATATTGGAACATCTGAGAAAAAGGAAAGTATTCACGAAAAAATTGAATCTTCGAGAGGAAAGAGTTTATGGAGGAGTGCTGAGTTTGATTGGGCAGTACTACAAAGTTCTGAAAGGTAAGGGGAAGTCTTTGGCGTGTGAAGATGTGATAAGTCAGGAGCAGAAAAACTCGTTGCTTGAGCATGACGTTCTTCTGCCAAGTTATAGTGTTGGATATTTTGAGAGCGATTTGGCAAATAGGGATTGGCTGATTCCAATACGATTTATGTTGTGGCTGCAGCAGGAACCTGGCAGGGGGAAAGGATAGGAGAAGGTTGCCTAAAGGATATTTTAGGTAAATTAAACGTTCGAGATTATTGAGAATGTGCTGTTTCAGCCTGTTCGACAAGGGTTTTAGATTCTTACAGATATTTTATTTAGATAGTTATACAGAGTATGTGGGCAGTATTTGGCGAGATTGGCCGAAAAAGAGCATTACAAAAAGGCAATGGATGCTCTTGGAAAGCTGTATTACGGGGTGGTGGCGAAGGCGAGTGAGGAACGGAACCAACGGTACATGTTTTTGGCGAATTAGTATTGTCTGAGGTTGAGTAGTACAATTTTGTAATGTACGGGTACGAGTCATGGCAAGTTTTACAAACTGATTCATGGTCATTCTAGATTGTTTGCGTTGATGTTTACGCGTCAAAATAGACAGAAATAGGAGTAGTTTGGGTATTTAAAGAGAGTCTATGAGGAGTTGATTGATATTTTTGGGAAAGGGCAGATGTATTTGATCAATATTGGGATTGTAGAGTTGTTGACTAAGAGCGACATAAATTTGTCGCATTTAAAATTGTTTATAAGGTTGTTGACTCATTTGCTTCAGGGTTAAGGTCAAAGTGAGAGAAGGAGTGGGCAGTCTCGAGGGTTTTCGATTGTTGACTGGACAAGTGGTGTGGGGAGAAGTCTGGCGTTTTGTGAACAAATGTTGGGTGTTGGCGAGAAGGTATCGCAAAACACTTTGTAGAGTTAGTAGGGGAGACTGAATCTGTAGAGAACATATAGTGGGATTGCAAAAAGGATGATAATTAACTTTTACGGATTGACCAAGGATAAGCATAAGAGAGCGGTTGTAAAGAAGGTTTTGTTTTTTTTGGGGATGGCGTATTCAGACTTTTCATTTAAGTCGAGATTTTAGGCTTAGTTGGAGATTGTTGGTAACTAGGATTCGGAGGCATTGGCTAGATTGTTAAGGGAGTACTCGTTGATTTACAAGATTTTGATGTTTTTCCAACGGAAGTACTCCACAGTGGCGAAATAGTCAAAAAGACTGTCTACGGAGATTGGGAAGGTGTTTCCGTTGGAGTCTGAGTTGGAGACATTCTACCCCTTGCTTCCTGAGAGATCACTTTATAGGGTGATGGCAGGGCAGCTTGCAGCGCACCCCAGGTTCGATTCCCAAGTCCTTGCTGGTATGCTTAACGTGGAGCCTGATGCGATAGATGACTGTTGGGTGTCCTTCGTTGAGGAGTGTTTGAAAAGGAAACACCACTTGTCCTCGGATATGCTTTCGACTCTCCTTCAGGGAAAAGAAGAGGTGGAATGCGACATGGAAGCCTTTACAAAACTCATTTGCCACATTTCACTCCATAGTAAGGAAACTTTGCTTCCAGTGTTCGATTTGGCAATGGAGAAGGTAGTGATACACTGTCAGGAAAAGAAAGACGAGTTGTCTTTGGCGATTGTTAGCAGGCTTGTGTCGAACTTAGGGGATTTGTGTGATCCGTACTTGTAGCAGTTGTTTCTGACAGCAATAGAAATAGAAAGCAAGCACATTTACGGATTCTTAGTCAATTTGGCCAGGGCAGTTTCCAAACCTGTGATTATAAAGTTGGTGAAATCCACGTACGGAAAGATATCTCATTTTCAAAATTTCGCATTTTTCGTAAAGGAAGTTTTCAAACGTGAAGTGAAGGACGTTTTTGCAAAAAGTTTGATCAACTTTTACACTGTAACAATTGATAGTTTTGTTGAGAGTGACGATGACTCTCAGATTTAAAAATTTTCATAGATGCAGCAGATGCAGGCGGAGGGGTTTGCAGAAATGGCATTAACCCTGAATTAGGACGAGTTGCGGAAGAACTTGATCGGGTTAGTGGCATGGAGTGAGAAAAAAGGTGATAATTTCTTGAATTTGCCGTTTAATGTGAGGAAGACCTTAGTAGTGAGGATATTCAAATAGGTATCGATAAGGTTGGGATCCTTGTTTACGAGTTTCTTTGGGTATGTGTTTGATGGGGTTGTTCAAGACTTGTAGAGTTTGCAGTCGAGATTTGCTCTCGAGAGGAGGGAGATCAAGGCGAAAAGACCCAAACCAGATGATTCACCGATGGGAATCGGTGTCAGTGGGTACTATTTGGATGGGATTTTCGAGGCGCTGAGAATTCTGTTCGAAAATGATTCGGAGAGGGACTTCTTAGACGGTGCTAAGTTTGACAGACTCGCTGAACCCTTGGCTGATGTGTTTTTGATGGTGGGCTTAGGAGATAGATATAAACTGGTGATAAACGGGTATTATCGGTGCTGCCTGGTGCGGTTGTGCGGATATCTGAGTGATGAGTACCAATTTAAGAGTCTCAACCACAAAGTAAGAGATTTTTGGATTTTAGATTTTGTGGCACCTAAAGAATAAAAGTAGTGCGGTTCAGGAGGCAATTTACGGTTATATGCTGGAAATGATTGAGAAAGTTCAAGACAGAGCACTGTTCGTTGTACCGGATCTTGCGCCTTTTCTAGGAGAGAGTCTGCAGTCCAGAAATTAAAAAGTGCGGAGTTTAGTCGGACAGATTATGCATAAAGTCAAGGACATTTCGGGATAGGATATCGAGAATTATCTTTCGTCGTGATGGTTTTGTTAAAGAACCAGGTTGGTTCGGAGAATGTTTTTAAAGGAATACAAACATAAATAAAATAAATAAGATATACCTATCATATTTGACTTCCATTTCTTCAAAGTAGAGCAATTAGGAAAATTAAAGATAGCAATCCCAACAATACGTGATGGGAGAAGCAAGGTGAGCAGTTGGCATGCTCGGGGGCGCTGGGGAACACACTGTTGTGATCGAACCCTTAACAAACTACAGCTTGGGCGTGTCTGAGGGGAATATGATAGTAGAACTAATCATCATGTTGTAGGTTGAATTAGGCAAAGGTTCCTTGAGGATTAACATTTCCATCAACAAATGTATAGCCTCCGATGGTGTATCCGTCAGTGCTGGTCGTTGTCATGTTGGGGGCAGTTAGGTAAATGCACGTGAGATTGACGTCTTGGCTTCCAGTTTTTACTTTGACGACTCCGTTCTGAGTAGTGGTGTCTTTATTGAGGAGGACGATTTGGATGGTTAGTTAGTTGTTCAGTTTGTACACTTTTACTCTGGAGGATGTTCCTGCCGACACCATTGGAATAGAAATCGAAGGGCTTCCGTCCCTGATCATGGATGAGAATAGCAATCCATAGAATAGGGATGTTGGCTTTAGTGTGGGAGTCATGATGGATTGATAATTATTGTTGTCGAAAAAGTGCCAGAAATCAATTCTATAGCCTTTTTTCAATCCGAAGTTGATTACCATATCGATGGCCCATAGAGATGCTGCGAAGGTATTGGTAACTCCATCTTTTCCCATGCCCGTTGTAATTCTTATGTCACTGATTGCAACTCTGTCTTAAAACTCAACGAAGGAGAAAGTATCATTGACTTTAAATCTGTTGTCAAGGTAACCTTTGGTTGCGTTATCCATGAGGAGTGTATCGATGCTGAGATGGACCGGGTCCTTAAAAACGATGCATCTGACTGTGAAAACACCTCTTATGATAGAAGGAGGAGTTCCTCTAAAGTAGTCGGGGATCATGGCTAGCCAGTCCGTGCTTGCGTCTTCGGTGACTCCTGGACCTTAATAGACAACTCCGAAGGCAACGTGTTCGATATCAAACATCTAAGTTCTGAAGAGGCTGATGCTATATTAAGTTTTGTAGCCGAGCTAGACAGCCTTATCAGCGAAATCGATGTATTGAAAATGATAAATTGAATTGCGTGTGGCCGTGAAGATATCGATAATATAGGAGAAGAACTGCAGACCTATAAGTTGGCTAGCAACATTGTGATGTTGATAGTCGAAGCTAATTGACCAAAACGGTTGATTCTGTGTATTCCAGACAAACTAACCAACCTGTTAAAAGTATGTTGCATTACCTCTTAAGTCTCGAATGCAACTGATCGTCGGGGAGGAAGCATATACTGGACAGTTGTATTTGAACCCCTGGGGAATTTTAAAAACTGATGCCCACGAATTCCTGAAAACTCCTTTTATTTGAGATGCTTTCCAGAGAGTTTGGAAATCGGTGCGGTTGATGTAGTTTTCGACATTTTCGTACTCCATCGAGATGCCGATTATGTTATTGGGGAGTGTCGAATTTGTGTTGAGAGCACCAACAGTGGTATCGACAGTTGAAAGGACGTTTTAGCTGTTGATGATGGATAATCCGACACAGAATAGCAAGAATGTTGCTGATCTCATGCTTTAAAGTTCTTTAAAAATATTTAATGCAAACTGTGAAAAATAATTTCTTTCCAAAACCTTGGAAATTTAGATACAAACATCGGCAAGACTGAAGGGATGATTTAGAAGTTTGAGAGATAAATTAGAACTGTAGAAAGTTAGCGATTTTGTTTTCATTGCTAACTTTTAAAAATATTCGTGATATGAATAAAAAAAATTGCCAAGAAACGGATAAATTTGTGAATCCAATGCAATGAGGAGTGATGTAGAAAATTTGTAGGAATTCGTTATTTTTTTATGAATAGTTCCGTATTTGTTGAATTGAATAACTTTATTCCATCTCTCCCCATATGTTATGTACGGGAACAGCTTTAAAAATATTATAAACCAATAGTTGCTAATAACCAGCAAATTGGAGAGGTAGACTATTAGTCTTGATTCAAGGTCAGAGAGAGAGACATGGCAGCAAACCCATTAGTCTCAATATGCGAGGTGATATTTAGATCACCGTTCCGGATATTTAATCGATAATAGTAGGCGGAGTCATTTCCCGAGATGATTAGAAATTTGATAGCGCCATACTATAGGTTACGATCGATAACGACACTACTGATGTGCATATCGGCGATAATATACATAACGCTGGCGTGCAAGTACCCTCCTTTCATAAAAATTCCCACCTTTACACTGCAACCGCTGACGGTGTCTCCGGAGGATTTGAAGCATTTCGAGTTTTATCGAATAATGACGGCGCCGTTTGTATTTGAGGATTTGACGAGTCTGATTCTAACGGAGATAATTCTTTGGTCGCTAGGGAGCTTTACCGAGGAGATATTTGGGTGGAGAATGTTCACGGTGTTTACAGGGTTCTATGGCTTGATAGGATCGACGATAAGTATGGCTCTGCCCTGTTTTTTGGTTGGGTGTATATTTGCGTACTTTTTGATGGCTTGGCCCAACCCTTAGATTCCGATATTTTATAGGAAGATAACTTTGGTCATATATTTTGTGGTTTGCTTGGTGTATGTGTTAGTGTTCATAAGTTATGGGAAGGAGATTAGGTATTCGATATATGCTGCGACGGTTTATGTAACTTTTAAATCTTATTTTAGGGGTTTTTGCTTTCTTTCATTTTTGGAATGGAGAAGGATCGGGAACATTTGAGTACGTTTAGAAAATTGATGCAGCTGACGTGCGGGCTTGCTTTTGTGACTATTACTTCGTTGATGATCTTCTTTATTGTGTTCAAAAGGACAACTTTACTTTGATATTTTATGAAAGTGGATTTTGCTAACTAATAGCCTAATTGACCGTTGGATAGAAAAACTGTGGATATAACATATAAAGATATTGTGTGATAAATCAGAACGACTGGATTTACTGGAGATACTGTTTTTTGTTGACTTTTTAGAACTATTCTTTAATGTTGCTTTTGCAGATCGGACAGACCATGTTAACTTTAAGCCATGATTTGAGGCAATCCGAGTGAAAATCGTGAAAGCAGAACAGATACATTTTATGCTATCCACTTTCAATATTTTACAGACAAATTTGACATTGCTTTGATGAACCATCGTGAGAAATTTGACCGATAGACTCATAAAGTAGTTTGAGGTGATCTTACCCGTTACCTTCGTTTATTTTTCTGGGTGAAATGCTGATTCTGAACTCGGTTCTATTTGGACGATGGTTTTAAACCGGTCTGACAATTTGAGTGAGTCTGATGTTCCTAAGTATCTAAACTGCACTTCTATTTTATTAGTTGACGATGTTGGGAATGTTAAAACGTTCGGATAATCTTTCCAGATTTCTTGAATTTAGATCGGATATTCCTCGAATTTGACGCAGTTAGGTTTCCCTTTCGATTTGGGAGTTTGCGCGAAGCCTGCGAATGAAGTCACTGTTTTGCTGTTTTAAGATATTGAGTCTTTCTCGGTGAGCGATCGAGATATTTGCTACTTCTCTTTACTAGGAGTTGATACAGGTTCTGGAGAAAGGGGGAGTCGGTGGGGAATCATGAGGGTGCGGTTCTGTTGGAGGTAAACAATTCATGTGTTTTTTATTCAAAAAAATAAAGATGTTGTCATTTCTGAGACTTTCTATTATATCTGCGAGGATATTATGAAATTTGGTAGAACAGAAAGAAAAAAAATTGACGGAAGTGTCTAACAAAATATAAAGTCTGAAGCTATCGGAGAGATAGCTGTGATATTTACAATATATTTAATGTTTAATAATAAAAAATGGGAACCCTCCGAATATCTCAACTACTTTGCGAGGAATTCCCCAGAAAAACGGCGAAAGAATCTGTAGCCAGGACATCTTCTCCCCCAAACTTAATAGAACAAAAAATAATTGCATGAAAAGTCACATTCGAGCAAGCGAAAGGTGACAAGTCCAAATATATCGATGGGATAGTCTTACCGATCTGCCGAGACTTCAAGACACGAATATTAAAAAACAAACGGTTTCATTTTAATTGAGGATGATTTGGAGTAAGGCAGGTAAGTCATTTAAATTCCTGATCAAGATAGAAGGGAGAGCTAGTGGATTTCGATAAGCGATGTTCCGGTAATGAGAGTGGGGGAAGAGCAACGGAGTGATGGTGGGAAACCGATTAAAGACTAAATCATTAAAATTGATAAGAGCGAACTCAATCATGAGTTTTAGTTGAGAAAACAGACTCAGAAAACTATTAAAAATAGGAGGAAGAGCAGCGATGCGAGGAGCAGTAAAAAATCTCGGAAAGGCAGCATTTAAAGAGGAGAATTCTACGAATCTCTCTCAAAAATCAGCGAAAGTTAGCCTCAGAAATAAATGGTGAGATAGTTTTCGTTTGGAAGTCCGTTCCCTGTTCAAAGCGAAATTAAGATACGTGACCAAGAAAAACCCGAACTTACTCCAGCTAAACTGTTTAGAAAACTTTTTGATGCTGGTTAGCTGAAAAAAATGGAATAGCTTTAGAACAAGAAGGTCAAGTTAAGTACAAAAAGGAGACTTTGCGGCAAGAAAACGAATAGCTTGAGTAGTTCAAAGGTTAGGAATGTCAAATAAATGGTTCATGACAAGCAGAAGTAATGGCAAAATTTTATTGCGAATTTGAAGGTCAGCAATCCTCGAAAGGACAGTGCAGCATCTAACTAACAGCAGTAATACCAGTATACACAAAGGCAACAACAAGGGTAGTAATCTTTGTCGCGTGACTTGGTATCGGAATAAACACAAAAAACAGCAATAAAGGAAACCAATAGCGATAGCAACAACGGAGGAGATTATAGCAGTTAAAGTAATGATAGAAATAACGACAATAATTAAAAAAACCAAATAGTTACAGAATTAGGCGAATGGTAATAGGCTGAAAACACAAAAAACAATAGCAGTGTAGGCATAATGATGGAGAGTGATGAGATGCAGGAGATTCAGATGTAAAATGTGAGATAGCACCAAGAAATCCACTATAGGAGAGTTGAGAAGAGATATTCACTGGGATAGGAGGGGGGAAAGTAGAGATAGAGTTCGAGAAGGGAGAATTAGCTGCTGGAGGCGTAGTGGGAGCAACTGTAGAGATCAAACAAAGTCAACTATGTTGCGAGACCAGATTTCGGGAGTAACTTACCTGAAAAAGTTTATGAAGACAGACCCAGACAAAAGTGCGATATCCGACTGTTGCCGGTTCCGGCGGTTGATAAGGGGAAAGTGAAGTTTCATTAGGAATCTTTGGGGATGCTGATGAAGGAGATTAAGGAGCTCCCGAAGGAGATTGTACCGACTTACCTGAAGATTCATTAGAAGATACTACGGAATCAGGAGACTAGTTAGAGGAGATTGACCCAGCAGTTACAGATATTGAGTATAATGCAGTGTCTTATTTCCTTGAGTAGAGAGGAAATGAAACCCGAGGACTATGTGCTGAGTGAGTCGACGATAACTCCAGAAGAGAGGGAAACCCGAATGAACCAGATTATTATTAGGGGGTTGATAAGGAAAACTGCCAAGTTTATATGAGTAAAGGGGATGAGTGGATGGTCAGTTGGTTGATTGATGATATATATAATTTTTTCGATTTTTTTCAATGTCTCTATCTTTTTCGAAAGAAAGAAAGGGTCGAAAAGTGAGATCTTTATGCAGCGGAAAAAAATAGAAAAAAAGAAAAAACACTTCGGGAGATGGTTAGAAGCTGTACAGAGTTCGTCCTAGCAAATTTTTGTCGATATGCTAGAAGCCCAAGCGAAGATCTTCCCATCTCAGGCTGGATCTTTTGCAGAGAGAAAACCCCCACGAACATCTTTCGATGAAAAATCATCAACTGAAACAGGAAATTGCGATTCTAAGAAGGGACAGCGAACAGCTAAGAAAGAAAATAAAAAAATAGGAAAACATAGAGTCAGTTTTTCAAAGAAAGGGACTCAGTAAGGTGACGTAGGGTCTAACTCCAGAACAGTTATCAGAAATTTATTTGATTTCCTAGTATCGTAGTTGCAGTTAAAAGTAAGAGATGCTTGACGAGGTGTTGCAAAACTTGTTTCGAAAAACTTCAACGGAGTCAAAAAGTCAACCGTTGAATCTTCAACTCATAGATCTGTACGCTAATTTTTAAAAAACATTAAAATAGAAACGCGAACCTGTCTGCAAGCTACTTCTCTCACAGAGAATATAGGGCAATAAGGATGTAATTTTTGCTGAGAAAGAGAACATTTAGAAAAAGTATGCTTTAAAGTTGAATTTGGCAAAAAAATACGAATAGACATCGAAAAACCTAAAAGTCGCTCAGTAAAAAATAGTCTTTGTCCCAAAGTATAGAAAATCTCGTGAAAAATTCGAAAGTGCAGCATCGAAGAGTCGGTGTGTCTAAGAAATTATCAAAGAGATGACAACCATAGAGATGTCGATGAAAACCTTGAACGGAAAGCTTAGAGACCTGACTGATTAAAAAATAAAGTAGAAAGTGATATTACTGAAAAAAATTGGTGATCTTTAGAACCTCATTTTTCTTCAGAAAATTATGCTAAAAAATTTTCAGAGGAATTGTATTTACAGCATGGCGAGCCTTCGGAGTAGGAGAGACATGGAAAATTGCTGATTGTTTTATTTAGGGGATGCAATTCAAAGTTTGAGGTGAAAAAATAAAAATTATCAGTTTTTTGGGGTGTTTGGACATATTATTATTAAATCTTCATTTTTACTAAGAATGACATTATAAGACAGGAGAATAAAATTAATGAATAGTAGTTTGAGAACTCCCCTTGATGACACTTTAAAACACATGACTACCAATTCGATGTTGATTCCCTTCAAAAAAACCTTATTCAGGAATTATCGCAAGCCGACTAAAAATGTGGTGCGAATCAAAACATAGTTAGACCGATATTAAAGGTAGCCTCCACGGAGTCATCACGTTCAAAAGTCAATGAGACTCCGAGCATCCACTCACCAGTAGACAAATGTAAAAATGCAGAGAACGATATCGTCTCATAAAGCGGAGCCAACACCGACAATAGAGAGTCCTATGAATGTTTTTGCAAATATACTTTCGACTATGTCGAGAAATTCTCCGTCGGCTCACAGAAAGCTGAGTGAAAAATCAGGGTAAAAAAAGTCTAAAAAGCAGTCTGAAAGTCCGGATGCAAAAAAAGAGCAAAAAGTACTGAAGAACCTATAATGGTTCAAATAGCTGTTATCTAAGGATCTGCTTGAGTAGAGACTTTCGCATTTCTCGAGATAGAAGGGGCGGAACAATATCCGCATTTACAAGTAAGAATTCAGGAAAATTTTCCAAGGGAGGTACGGAAGGTAGCGAATAACGTCATTTTTCCAGTTCTAGTACATTGAAGACTTCGACTCAATTTATAAGATGATGAATGAGATTCTGAATATGAGTCATTAGGAAATATTGGTTTTAACATTTCTGATAATGGACCAGGACCGGGACGGATTGATAAGCACAGGAGACATCATAAGTCTGATGAATGCCTGCGGGGACAATCCTCTGATTGTGAAGGACTGCGTAGTGGTGCTGAAGAAGTTTAAGCCGAGAAAAACGGTATTCGGGGTCGAGGACGCGAGAGACACTGTGGTGAATAGGTACTTCGAGGGTCCGCCGCAGACTTTGGTGAAGTACCGGCTATATCACAATAAGGCGATGGCTTAGAAGACGATTTTGTCGAGCATGTTATTGGAGTTTGCGATAAAGTAGACGAACAAGAGGCAGGTGGCGACCAGGAAGGTGGCGAATCATTTGTTCACGGTGAAGAGGCAGGTTGCAGAAGAAAACAATTCGGAGAATAGTGTGGAGACGACCGGCGAGTTCCAGAGGAGGATAGTAGTACAGACTAAGAAAAAGGCACAGATAAACTTCTAGACTTTTTCTAAGTTGTTTTAGAGTACCCTTCTAAATGATGAGGAGCCTTTAATTCCTTCCATTTTTATCGATTTCGTCTATGTTCTTGGCAATGTTGTGTTGCCGGGTGAAAAATATCTGGAAATTGACTATTCTGTTCTCTAAAAAAAGGGGAAAGTGCTCAGTGTGGCCCCTCAGAAATCCAAGTTGGACTTTTATATGTGTTCCTTAAAGAAACTCAGGTAAAGCTGTGATTCTATTAAAAACTAGCATTTTTGAATATACATCCTTAATAAGGATTCTTTGGTGTACTGTGTTTTTTATATGGCTGATTTCTTTCATAATTACGGCACTAAAAATGCATAAAAAACGAGGCAGCCGGGATTTGAACCCGGGTCACCAGAGAGACAGTCTGGGATACTGACCAAGCTGTACTACTGCCCCTTGCTACGAATCATAAATTGCTTGATTGTATCCACTAAGAATTGCCGGTGTCTCAAAAAAAATAATATAAGTAGCGTTTTAGTTTTATTGATTTTTACAATACATTTAACTATCGAATTAGTAAATTGGATGAATGTCAAAAAAAGGGAAAAAATTATTCGAAAACTGTATCCACCACTAACGTCCAAAAAAACTGACGAGAAAGGAAGTCGAGTAGGACAGTTCGTTGTTCACAGTCCCATGTAGCAATGGGTATAGCTATATGGTGTTGAAAATGGACTACAAAAGGTGGTTTATACTGGTTGTAGACTGAAAGAGTTGGTTGAAATTAGTTAGCGGCATGTGGTCTGCAACGGTGGTGATAGGGTTCTTTTTTGTGACGTTTTTGATTAATAAATTGTTAGGGAATACCCTTTGGCGAAAGGGTAATCGGTGAATTCACAGATTGTGAAAGTTGACGGTAGTAATGGTGTCAAAATAGTATATTTGACATCGGGGATGAACCTGCAAATGGTATAGTTAAGTTCATAAGAGAAATAGAATCCTGAGTATGGTTGCATCAGTGGCAATAGGATTGTTATAAATTTGTAGAGGAATGATGACCTGTTGTCGTAAAGTGAGTCGTTAAGACCGCTGGAGAAGAACTGGTACCATGAGTCAGTTTTATTTCCGAGAGAATACCTGGATACTTGCGAGATAGAGGTATTTTCGTTAGAAAAGAGTGTTCTGATGTCTAGATTTTTTTGTTGCGAGCGCTAGGGGCGAGAGTAGATGTGTAAGGGTGTGATGAACTTTGAAGAGAATGAGTTTCCACATCTTTTTTCGATGTATACGGAGTCAGCTAGCAAGTTATTTGATATTAGGACAGGGAAATGCGTGCTGAAAAAGATATTTTTGAATGAGGAAGGTCGTTGCCAATTCATGAGCAAGCCTTTGAAATGTGTCCCAGGCAGTAGGCAGTTTTGTTTAGACTACGTGCAGGAGTCTAGGATTTTGAGGCTGGACTACAGGAAACCGTAGATAGAGTCTGTTGTTATATACGAGAATCATTCTGAGCTTTAACCGAGGCCAAATGCAAACATATAATAATTTAGACAGATATAGATGGGTACTGCTGACAAGAATGGATACTGTTTATTGATAATGGAGACGAACGCTCCGATAATCAGAATAGTGTAGATTGAGTGATACTTATGTTTTTGCCCTTATAAATAAAAAAACCATTTAATAAAGCATTCTATGGAGGCTGATAAAACTGGGAAGTTAGGGTCAATTTTGGGATTGTCCCTGGTGTTAGTTCGTAATCCTAAGACCAAAAAGTACTTGGCAGTTCTTGAGCGTAACAATACTTGGTGGCTGCCGGGTGGACGAGTAGATGCTCCTTAGCTTTGGAGTGAGGGAGCAGTTCGATAGTGTATGGAGTAAGCTGGGGTTGACATTGTGGTGAAAGGGATCTTAAGGTTTTAGTCTAGTCCATCCAGTTTTCTGAGAGTGAAGAGTAAAGTGTTGTTTTGATGTAGTGATTTTTTACGCTGAGCCGAAAGACGTTGACCAGGTGCCTAAGAGCAAGGCAGATGAATAGTCCCTAGGAGCAAGGTATATGAGCTTGGAAGAAATTTTGGCTGTGAAGTCTTAGTGGCGAGGCCCTGAGCTGTATAACTGGGCGTCCTATTTATAAAAGGGAGGGAGAGTGTTTCCGTTGACAGTTCTTCATGAGGTAAAAGAGAAATGAGGATTGCTCTTTCTGGCGCAATTTGATTGGTTTAACGTCTGAAGATCCAGAGAATTGTTATTTGATATCCCTTACTTTCAAATAATTTTGAACTTTTAGTGTCGTAAAAACGGGGAGACTTTTTTTTTCGCGTTTTGTGGGAAATCTCCTTTCTCTGATCTATTCACTTGTTTGACGAACAAATAGCAAATAAAAATGAAAAAATAGGCATATGAAATATATGAAAATAAAATAATATATTCGCAGACAAAATTCTTAACGATTTATCTATAGCAAAGAATGAATAAAGTGTGAAAAATAATTTACTTGTGATCAGTTTGGAAAAGGTTCTGTTTTGGGCTATCCATTATCGGGGATGGATTTGATATTGGCGAGGATGTTTTTGATGGCCATTTTGCACTAGGCCTCGTAGAGGAACAAGACGACAATGACGGCAAGCTTCAGATAGATAGATGGAGAGTACTTTAATAATGAAAACGATGATGGAGAGGGTGAGTACAAAGGTGGAACTTCCTGATTCACCGCTGTTTTCGTACTAATCGGAGCTCCAGGTGATTCCCCAGTAGAGAAGCCAAATGAAGTCGACGACCCATGTTGAAATGAACAGGTAGAACAGTCTTGCCTTTTGTTCCTATCAGTTTTTTGCGATTTGTACGTTTGGATGCTTGTAGTCCCAGAGGAAATACGCGAAGGCGAACAGGGGAAGGTTGTAGTCTGCCCTTTGGAAGCATGTGAAACAGGTTAGAAGGACAATTGCGAGGAATAGTTTCTTTATGTGCTGAATCATTAACTGATGTTGGGGGATTTTTTGAATCGTTAACTTATTATTAAATTAACTTCACGGGAACAATTCACGCGTTTATTTTTTATATACAATATGGGATACAATCAACATTGATCTTACAGTATCATTTAGGATGATTGTTTTTGGGCTTTGTTTTTGACTTATTTGAGTGCTTTTACAGCCTTTTTTAGGACTTAGGTAAGCTTTTCCTATTCAATAATATCGATAAGCTCGAGGAAAGCCTGCTTACAAGCTGGGCTTGAAATGCTGAAGGGTAATTCTTCTGACTTTTAACATTTGTGTTTTTCCACTTCGTTGACTTTGGAAAGCAGGCGGTCTTTTTCCTGAGCGAGTGAAGAAGTTGCGGTTTTAAGTTCGTTAATGAGGTTGTTTTTGTCAAGGAGCGTGAACATCAGGGCAGCGATGGAAGGATCGGAGATGTTGAATTGCGTTGCTTAGTTCTAACCCGAGGAGATGCCTTCTGGTTTGTGAATGTTTTGGATATTTTTAATGGATTTTTAGGTTAGTTATCCTACCGTTTTTTAGAGTTAATTGATGGTTTAACTTTTTTTCTGGTTGTTCATGTGAAACTCCGAAGTTTGTAGGAGGAGGAGTTTTTTGGTTTATTGGAGTTCGGTGTTGGTATGAGTGAGTTGACTTTATAGGTGATTGAGATTCTTATCGGCCTATGCGATCCTCGAAATGGCTATTTTGAGTTAGGTTTATCTTTGCGAGAGTTTGAGTTGGAGGCTCGGTTGTTGCTTAGATTAGAGGGCTTGCAGTTTTCGGATGGTTTGAGCATAGTTTTATTTGAGTTTATCGTATTAGGTGAGGACATTTTTGAGGAGCTACTCGTGATTACTGAGGAGTTGATTGAGGTATCCCATAGATTCTTAGCTGACGGTGTTGAGGGGGAGGATGTCGTTGAGGTGGGTGTTACTGAGAAACTGGTTGTTGCCTTATTGATTGTTGTTTTATTACGTGTCGATAATCATTCCGTGTCCGAAATCATCCTCGAACTGGTGTTGTCTTGAGGGGGCGTTTTAGTCTTTTGAGAGTTGGTCGGAGTTGTTGAAATTTTATTAGTTGTTTTGGAGATGGGATTTTTGGATGTCTATGACTCTTTTTAGCTTTTAGTTTTACTAGTTGAGTTTTTAGAGTTTTTGGGTGAAGTTCAGAACGGATGTTCTGTTTTCATTCTTTATCTCCTAGAATTATCTTCGAGATTAGCTGATAGCGATCTGTATTGTTGACTTAAATTCGGAGACTTGACTTTCGATTTATTATAGGTTGGACTTCCCATCCCCCATTACTATTTGGATGGGTCTGGCTGGTTAGTTTCTCAATTCGTGATTTTCGCTGATTACTATCAGTTACCGAGTTTGATTTTGTTTGTAAAAGTCTCTTTCTGCTTTTAGTTAGGTCAATTCAAATTCTTTCCTCATATTAATGCTGAGAATTCTTTCTCTTTCCTCCTGCAATTAAACAATTGCGCTTCTATATATTTCTAGAGGAGCTATCGGAAGATCTTAGAAACCTTTAGACGACTCTTAGCTTTCGAAGTCTTATTAGTTGCCGGAGAGTGATTGTCTGCTTCTTTCGGAATTGTTATTTTTGGGTGTTTGACCGTTTTTGCTTAAAATCTAGAGAACTTGCGAGTCAATGATGGTTTGATACTTCATTTTTTATTGGGTTTAGACACTGAGGACCTGGTTTCTCTATCCAATTTTATCATTTGCTAGTCGAACCTGTTCTTTGAGTTTATCTCTGGTGGCTTCCAGGATGTTGATTTTTTTGTAGAGCTCTCCTTTCTCTTCGATTTATTAGGCGAAGCCTCCTTGAACTAGAGCTGTTTCTTCTGTTGTGAGAGCTGCGGTGGTATTGTAGCTATAGTGGGCAAAATATGGGTCAATTCTTCGTATAACTTATTTGAGTTTGCCGATTATGAGGAGGGCTTGTTGATATCTTTTCCACTGTTACGTTTCAATCTGCCTTTTCTCCGTCTGAATGCGTTCAAGATTTGTCTCAGATGCTTGTAGGTCTGTTTCGGTGTCTTTGTACAGTCTTTCATAGTGATTGACTTTCTACTACAGTTAGCTGTATTTTTTGTATTTTCTTACGAAGTTTTAAACCAAACGGATGTTCTAGAATAGATCTGGGAAGTCTTCCCGAATAGTGGTGATTTTTTACTTCAGTAGGTGGTTTTCCTTTTGGAGATGTTCGTTATGATTCATTACTTCAATTACTTCGGGGATGCCCAGGGTTTTTCCAGTTTCGGGGTCTTGCCTCGATGATGTGTTGGTTGGTCCCTTTTCGGTGTTTTGAGCAGGCTGGTTTTCTGGGCATATTCTTTGCCCTTTTTCATTTCTAGAGAGATAAAAACCGGCCCTTTCCCTTTATAACTCGGCTTACAGCTTTTCATTTTTCTTTTCCAGGAGAGCGATGTTTTCTTACAGCTTTTTCCTCTACTAGTCAAGAGAAACTCGAGAAATCTGAAAGCTCTTGTCACGTTATTCTACTTCTTTAAGTCTTTACTCGTCTTTTTTGAAGGAAGACACGATGCTCCTCAGGTTTTACACTTCGCATTTTAGCGATATTTTCTATTTGTCGGTTTTTGCGAGTTCTTAATGGTAGTTGGTGGTGGTTTTGAGGATGCTTGCCTTGAGCAAAGAGTTCTGTTCGATGAGTTCTTTTATGGCTTGGTTTTTACCGTGGAGAATGTTTTTAAGATTGGCATGCTGGACTTTCAGCCCATTGAAGGTTCTGAATAGATGCTGGGGTACATTTAGTTTGCTTGATTGAGGAGGAGGACTTCGGTGCTGACAATTTGGCTGTCGAATTGGTTGCAATGTTGGGATTGGTTGTGACCGAGATGCCCTCCTTCTACGAAGACATAATCATACAGACTTTTGTATTAACTGTTTGTTTCGGAAAGTTTTTTCTGGAGGAGTATTTTTTCGTTTTGAAGTGTGAGGTTTTACTTTTTGATCTTAGAAAGTTTGTGCTCAAGTTGGGACGTATTCAATTGAAACTATGAAATTTGTTTGAGGAGCTATTGATGATTAACTTTGATTTATGCGTTTTGTTCGATGAGTTGGGCATTTTAGGCCGAGAGTTTCAGCAACTGTGTTTCGTATTTTCGGGTGATGGTTTACTGCATCTTTTCTGATTTCGTGAGGGATATAAGAGATATTGGTCAAATAAATATACAGATCTGAGGAATTTGATTTATATACGTAGAAACTACGAATTCGAAAACTATCTTTTTTTTAATATTTTTTTAATCATGCAGTTAGTTGGTGAATTGAAAAAGTTCTTTAATTATTCTACGCAAAGAATTTGAAAAAAAGGAGTGATTTTAGGAATGATAAAAACGGGAGTGGTTATTTTGATCGTTGGCTTGTTGAACACAAGAGCCTATTTTCATCAGATCGACTTCTAGTTCTTACCGAGCTCCAATGGTTAGAAGGCGTAGAGTATGATCAGTGTCTAACTTTAGGACAAAATTTTGTGGAATTTGTTTCCTCTCCGACTTTGGAAAAGTAGATTGATAAAAATAGTCGAGTGAACTCGTAGTAAGCTGCGAAACCTGTAAAAACCGTGGAGTCTATCAAATCCGTTGAATAAAAATAGCAGTCATAGTCGGATGGTGCTCAGAAAGAGAAGAGTGAAAGAGAAGAGTCTAATATGAATGCGAGCAAGGAGGGTGAGTAATCGAAGAAAGGCGTACAGAGTGATTTTCAATCAGATTTGACGAGTGAAAAAGAGCCAATTTCTGCTACAAATTCGGATCCTGGGTTCTGTAGCGACTATGAGGCTACGGTTATTGATCCAGAAAACTCTCAAGCTAAAGCTCTTTAATCGTCTTTAGTCTAGGCTGTCTCTTTATAAACTGCTGAAAATGATAAAAAAGGTAAAAATAAGAAGAGATGGGAGGATGGTCACTGGTTTTGATCATCAGATTAATTGAATAAACTGTAATCCTTTGTAAAATCGTTAAAGAATTAATTTTTTGTATTTTTTGATCTAATTATTGCAAATATGAATGTCTGAAAGTTATATAAATAAAAATAGGTAATGTTCTAATCGTTTAGACGAACCAAAAAGAGTTCCTTTGGCTTGGAAAGCGTCTTTTTGATATTTAATCACGGATCACGACTTCTTTTATCTTTATTATTTCAAGATATGACTGATGGTTTAACTCCAAATTCAGATGTAATATGGAATAGATTTTTTTCTAATTAGAATTTTTTTGTGAGTGCAGACTGAGATTCTTTAATATAAAAACACATCGATGAAAATATCATAGTTAAATGAGAGATTATCTTCCGTAAGACTGTAAAATTTGAAGTAGTTTTTCCAGAAAAAGAGCAAGTTTAAGATTAGATAGGTTACGGGAAGCCAGCATTAAAATAGTAAATCACGGTTGAACGATGGATGTAAAGAGCTATAGGTGGTATCTCCAGTGTTTACGAGCAGCAAAGCGAAGTTATTTTATTTGCCGTCGGGAAAGTGCTAGTTTCATAACCTTAGAAGGGCTGACACCCATTTGACAGTTGATAAGGTTGATCGGACAAGTTACTCTTTCATAAAACCCCCGAAAATGAGGAGGGTAGTCGACAAAAGTGAGATGCGGAAATAGCAGTTAGAGAGTTTGCATACGGCTGAGACGAGGGATCGGTATTCCTTTGTGAAGCAGGGTAAAAAAATAGAACTTGAGGAGTGGACGAAGAATAGAAGGAAGCAAGGCTTGGATTGCACAAATTAGTAGTTCGAAAATTTTTTAATGTCTCAGGGGAGTTGGAATAGAATTGTGTCTGACAAAAGCAGGAATAGGAAAACTGCTAAATAAATATTTACATTTATCAGAGAGAATGCGAGTTGGGAATCGTAAAAGATGTTGGAGGCTATAAAGGAGTTTACTGAGAGAGAGGACTAGCAGTCTTTTTACATGAAAAAGTATCATTTCTTCAAGGCTGCTTCAAAAAAGAGGTAAGAACTAGATCAGCAAGTCAATTACTCAAGGAAAGGAGAGACGAGTCAAACCCCTAAAGCGGAAGGGGAAGATATCTAAAGGCAGATTCACAGGTTTTTGAATGGCAAACTCAGAAAACCTATGGTTGCGGAGCAAAAAGAGCTGTTGGCGAACCTGTTAAGAGAAACGAAAGAGAAGGGTCTTACAAGCGACTAGGTGGCTAAAAGGCTGAGCGGACTGATTCCCAACAAATCACGGAGTTCTTGGAAATGGGGAAGGAAGAACTATAAGTAGAGGCAGAAATGGGGCTAGAGTAGAGGCAGTGGGGCATAGGGAGGAAAGGGGTCATAGTCATCACTAAAGGCAACGTACAAACTGAGGGATAACAAGAAAGAGAAGAGGTTCAACGGTCGGCAGAGCGTGTTGAGACTGCTTTCTCATCAGGGGGACTCGAGCGTTTTAGAGGGATTCACAGATGGGAACTTTTCTTCGAATTAGATTTCGAGCGTTCGGGGTGATTCAAACTCTCAGAGGACTATAAACGAACTTGCCCGGTCTGGGGTTTCGAATGCGCATTCTTTGAGACGGAAGAGTTCATCAACTTCCAGTAGTTAGTCTTAAAAGGTGGCTCAACAGCCTTCCAGACCGAAGAGTCGAAAGAACACGCCAGCTCATGAAAACTAAAAATGCTAGCTGAGGAAAAAGGGTGTCAAGAAATTGAGAATGGTCAAAAACTCTTCGTTCATCCTGAATACGTAGATATAGGGTGATGATTCGGGGGGAAGGTCGAACAATGACATGCGATCGACGTTCACAAAGGAAGTGTTGGGTTTGAGTGATCGGGGGGTGTCGGTGATTCCGCACTTTTCGTCGGTAAGGATGGCTACGACGAGCGAGGATGGCTACTGGGGGAAAGATAAGAACAAAGAGAGCAAATTCAAGAGATACAGTACAAGGGGCAGTTTGCTGGCTGGGATGAAGCATACGGTGTTGAATTCCATAAAAGATGAGATAAGAAGGAATAAGTTGGCGATAAGAAATGTCGAGGACATTTTGAAGAAGTACAACTTTTAGGAGTTTGTAATCAAGAATTCGGATTCCATGTTCACGATGAGGAAGAAGCTGCGGGTTTTGAAGTAGTTCGTGGCTGTCAATGATTCTACTCTCTTGAACTACATATCGGACTTTGCGTGCTATTTCCTTTTGATCGAGAACCGGTGCTACGTGGCTTCTGGAGGGAAGGAGAACTAGACTCTTTAGAGGAATCGATCCGAAATCAACTTTTAGGAGGCGGATCACCAGTAGCTCATGGAGTTGTTGGACGTGGATTTTTAGCTGTATGGCTGGCATTTGATGTTTTTTCGTCTCAAGTCTCCGTTTTAAAACTATGAACAGGAGGAGGAGTGTTTTATAAACTTGGTAGCTCGGACCACGCAGCAGCAAATGATCAAGAAGGTGCTTCCGATGAATGCTGGAGAAATAAAAACGATGAAAAGCAGGTTGACGAGGGTTGAGTAGTAGACTGAAGAGAACCTCGTGCAGAAGGGCATTTCCGAAGATACCGAGGTGTTTTGGGTGCCTTTTAATTGTTTTTCACAGTAGTTTTAGGATTAGGTCACTTAAAAGTCGTTGATTTCGTAGTCGCAAGAGAGTAGAGTTGGCGGGTTTGGACAAGAAAAATTTGTGCATCTCAAGAATATTGACGAGAAGAAACTGATAGATTAGGCTCGGACGAAAAAACTGTTCAGGTTTGCTAAGGTTCATTATCCGCGTTCGATGGGTTTCTTTTAAAAGGGTCTTTCTTAGAAATATAGTCATAAAAACATGCGATGTATATTCGAGGGAAAGATGTGCAGTCAAAAGATCAGTCAAGAACATTCAGTATCAATAGGGAAAAAAAGAGGAATATGCTGATTCAAAAATTTTGTATGTATTATTTTGCGGTCTACATTAAAGACTCTTCAAAGTTGACAGCAATTTCTGAAGCTTTTAAATTTTAATGCTCAAGTTCGCTACTTTTGAGAATTTAGCCCAATAAACTTACTATTTTCTGGTTATCAATCGCTTTCATGAGTTTTTTGATGAGTGTCAGATCGGGAGCGATTTTTCTGGTCGCGAGGTGGGTAGCATATAGTTCGCAGAAATATTCTTTGTACTTGTCGAGAGTTTGGTAGGACCCACTAACGATGCAGCTAGCGATCCAAGAAAAGGACCGATCGAGTCTGGCAAGTTGTTTCTCGTTCATTTCTGCGTGTTCGATTTTTGCAAGAAGAAAACATATCCTTTCGAGGTTGTTGGACTATTTGAGCTGGAAAAACAAACTTTTCATTTTGGCTGGCGAACTATGGGATTTTTGATCGGTGTTGACACGAGAATGTTGATTCTAACTGTTGTGTGTGTGGAGGTTGAAGCGGTTTTGATGAATGTCCATGAAGTGTCTATCATTGGTCTTCTTACATTGGGACACTTTTTCGAGGAGCTATTATGATATTTTTTTGAATTATCGATCTTTGGTCTGTTGTTATAGGACTTACAGTTAGGGTCGACGGAGTCTTTGCCACTATTGAGCGGAAACTCTGCCTGAGTTTAAGATCCGGAGAGCCTGGACTGATAGCTTTCGACTGTACTCTGCCTCGATAATATAGAGTAAATCATGGAGTTAGGAGGCAGATATGGGGACAATTTCCTCTTGCATAACTTTGAGGTGGGACACGAGTCTGCGAGCGAGTTCTTGATTTTTTTACTTGACCAATTCAGCGATTTTGGGTTTGAGATCTTCTGATTCAGTATGCATTTGTATTTAGATCTGAGATAGGGGAGAGAATTTACCTGAAATGGGGAATGCTATTTGATGATGAGGAGACACTAGAAACAGGTTTTAAGGAAGTCCCAGTCCTGTTATGAGGAGATGGAGAAGTGGTATGATACGGAATGGAGTGTTCTTGAATTTTTCATGATAGTGAATGAGGAGCTCGAAAACATCATAGTGATGAGATATTCGGTTTAGACTAGGACGATATCGGGGTTGCCTTCGACTTGCCCGATTAGATAGTCGTTGATTTAGTTTATTGCCTGGGTGTACTTGATGTGGGGGTAGTTTGGGGGGCTTGGAGTGACATAGCCGATATAACAGTTCATATTTTTTTTCCTCCACTTTTTTGAATATCGAATTTATAATTGTGCACCTGCTAGTTGACTTATACAGTTTTATTGAGAAATAGGTAAGCTTATGAAAAACTATCACGAATGTCTTCATTCGACGTCCATTCTCTCAAGTTGGTGGTTTTCGTTCGTCTAGAGGTCCTTTTCGAGTTTGTCCAGCCCGTATTGAGCGCTGATGCTGGGATTCCACGTCTTTCTGTTGCTGAGAATAAGCAATAAAGACTGTTTAGCATTTTTTTTTACTAGTTCTTTTTAATCCCCACAATATGTTTGCAGAATGACGTGCAAACCTTTAGCGAGTAGGGCAAGGATCATTTATTCGTCGCAGTTTTGTAGGAGGGTGAACCAAAAATAAGATATTTCGACTCTAACGACTGCTTTTTCCTTTTGGGAACTGTTGAGTAGGAGTAAGATAATGTCTGTGAATACAATTTGACTGAATGCCAGGTTAGTCAGCATTTGTACGCCGAGTCCTCGGAGTTGGGGGTCTGATTTCATGAGTATTTTTTAAAAGTATTTGGAGAGAGTTTTGGGGGAGATGGCAGGTTTTTTTTAGAGGAAGAGTTCTGTGAGATTGGTGTTACGGATGATCCTTCCCAGTATTGCGATTGCGAGGGAGTAGACTGACTGTTAGTCGTGGGAAATGAGGTTGAGGAGGGCAAGGAGGAAGGTGGATTCGGGGGATAGAATTTGCACGAGTTACTATTACTTGGTTCTGAGGAGCATTTATAAATATAGGAGGTTATTTTCGAGTGCTTCGGTTGATACACCGATTCGATTGTGGTGTATGATAATGTTCATTGAGTATTCGATGAACCGCATTTCACAATAGTCGTGTTTCTGGATGACTCTTAGGAGCCAGCCCCAGTATTTGCTTTCCCCCGGAGTTATTTTTTCCCCGACGATTTTGGAGGGAACTCTTCCATCGATCAGCAAGTTTCCCAGAACGATGATGGCATTATCGTCCTGCTTGTTTGCGCATGAGATTAGGACTTCGAACTGCTAGACGGTGATCTAATTTGAGTTTGCGATCACTTAGTAGAGGTTTTCGATAAGTTCGCTCCTTTGGTTGGTTAGGATGGTTTGTCTCACTTACTTCATATGGAGACGAATGCTCTCTTTTCGGATTGAAGAGTGGAAGTCGTCTCTTTTCATGGATATTGCAGATTGCGACATTTCTTTTGTGGGGCTATCGATTAGTTGGACTGGGGTTTCTTGAGTTTGAATTGGCGAATTATATTATTTGGAGGGAGTCGACATTATTTTTATGCTATTCCGCCACAATTCAAATATAAATACTCCACGGATTAATCAACAAACCTCAAATTGTTACTATAATTCTGCCAAGAAACGTTTACGATCGCAGTAATACTCGAGCTTAAAAGTTATTATAGCCCGTGATTTATCAAGTTAATTTTTTAAACAAAAAAGCAGAAATATGGGGTTATCTTTTTTTATTGATCTGTTTTTTTGCCATATCATTTAACATTAATGTATTTTCAGTTATAAGGCCTTTCTCTGATATTTGCGGTTGGTTTGATTCTTTTGAAAAACTTGAAACGATAGAAGCTTTCCTGTTAACTGGTTGGGGTAAGGAAACTACGTAGCGTAAAAATTTACTAGACTCCGACCGCTCCGGTTGTAGCTCCAATGAAAGCAACATTCCTCGTTCCGAGCCAGTTGAGGGTACACTTTCCGAACTGGTACATGGCTCCTATTCTTTCCATATTTCTTGGTCTTAATGCTGCGATAACAACAATAAATATTATAAAGATAAAGATGGCTATGAAAAAGATCACTGGGAAATTAGCTAGTCGCTTAGAATCATTCCATGCTCCTACTATAGAATGACTTCAACGACGTTGCCCCTTTGCAGTTTTCTTTTCTTGTTATCGTTCTAGTTGCTCATTTTCGCGTCTTTTCCGATTTACAGGTCATCGATGAGGTTTTTCATCCTTTCATTGCTGAGTAGCCTGGAGTCCCATGCTTTGTTCTTACCGGATTCCATTTTTTTCTTGATGTCTTGAGCTTCCTTTTCCTCAGCAAACTGTTTTCCCTATTATTTGAACGCATTTGCATCGAAAGCACAGTTCTATCTAAGAAACTGACCGGTGATGGGGTCGTATTTGACTCTCACTTTGGTTTACTAGTCTTGGATGTTGCGATCTTTGTCAAGAATGCGTTCAACTGCTTTTTGTCTATCCTCTTAGTCGATCCACTGGTTTTCGGTCATTTAGTAGTAGTCCATTCCTTCATCGATGATATTTTGTCCTACGGTGGTGGATTGGTCCCTTTGGACGAGGGTGTTCCTGTGGAGGATTGCTTTCGATCTTTCTTGGGAGACTTTGTTGAGTTCCTATTTGGGAAGGGTTGGAAATAGGGTTTAGTCGTTGGCAATGGTGTAATTGCTATCGGGACGAGAGACAACATTTCCGCAATTGAGACAGGGTCCTTCACCTTCCTGGGCGCAGACCACTTTTCCGCAGTTGATGCAATTGTTGATGAGTTAGTGTTTTTGTGCAATGCAATTACACTCTATTCTTTGGGTGTAAATTTACTTTTGAGGTTTTTGGGACTTCTTATTTTTGTTCATTTTATCTTATTCTAACTCAACTTTCAACAGGTGCAGAAAAAGAATTTATAATTTCCTAAAAATAGCATGACAAGGTCTCGCAGTGAAATGGCTGAAAAGTACTTCAAAGTGCTAATCTCCTTTTCCCGCATTGGTGCACCCATCATTGTGGGTGTTTGATTCATCTATCTATCTCCTTTTCCCGCATTAACTTTTTTTATTGTAGAATTTATGTGAAAAAGAGGAAATCCTAATTCTGATTTTTTTTATAATAGTGTTTTTGATTGCGTGTTACCTTTAACGGAGGGAAAATGAAAAGAAAGATCAAGTCCCCGCAAATTCCAAGTTTCATCCGTAAACTGTAGATGATATTGGATGTAACTAGTTTAAGGTGAATTATAGGACTAAGAAATGCGATAGTTTATAAATTGGACTTAGGACGGTGAGAGTTTTGTTATTTATAACATTGGAGATTTCAGTCAGCAGGTTCTTCCGAACTACTTCAAGCACAATAACTACAGTTCCTTCATCCGACAGTTGAACATGTATGGGTTCAACAAAGTGCACCATAGATAGGGGGAGAACGTCTATGCCCACGAGTGTTTTCGTCGAGGGATGAAGGAGCTGCTTTACCGGGTCAGGAGAAAGGTGACTGATCAACCCCAGGTCTAGGACAGAGTTGTGCTTTATTAATCGGGTAACGTGAGGGACAGGGTGAAAGGCATGAGGGAAGGACAAGAGGACTGGTAGAAAATGTGTAAGCATTTGACGAGTCAAAATCAGAAACTATTGGATGACAATATGGCCCTGATGGACCGGATGAAGAAGGAGTCATCGTAGCGTGATAGGAAGATGGAGGATGTGTTGTTGTCACTCATTCTTGCGCAAAACAAGTACTACAGGGAGTTGGGGGAAGGTAGGAAGGAGGGAGAACCGATTCGGTAGCAACAGGTTTAGTCGAAGAGTTTTGTTGTTAAGGAAGGACTCAGTGATAGGTTTAATCGGATGATTGACAAAATCAAGGGATCCGACGGTCACGAAAAGATGTATAACTTTTTGTATGATAATCGTAATGGGAATGCTATCGACCAGGAGAGGGATTGTAGCAACTGTCTGGCTGTTTAGCCGTCCGTTTAGAAGGAGGAACCCCAGTTGGAGTAAAATTGGAAAAAGGAAGTTTAGGTAAAACCGAAAAATGCGGTAGACTTGAACGACTATTTGGATTTTTCAGAGATAAATGATGAGTGATATGGGAAAAAGGGGCAGAGTGTTGATTGTTATAGACCTGTGAATTTGCAAGAAAATATTTATTTTGTTGAGATTATGAACAGAGAAAATATTGAATAAACCTAATTACAGATACGGAGAAGTCACCATTCATCGATGTGATCGGGTCTAATTTACGATGAGTCTATAGGTATCTGTAGATTGACCTTTGGGATATTTTATTTTTTCTCATTCAAAAATATCGAAAATTATTCATAGGCCAGACTGTACTACTAAACTGCAGCAAAGATGATGTTGGTTTGCGAGGGAGTTGGTTTTACTATTTCAACTAAGATACGAGGGGAAATTACTGTCCTAGATGTAGCGAATTTTTAACTTTCTGCCCTTTTTCGCGCTCTTTTCTGTGTATGAGACATTTGTTTCGTTGAAATCAAGGGGATGTTGGTAGACTCCATTGATGATTACTTCCTCTAGTTCAGACTTTTTTTAAAAGACGGAGTTCTAGACTAGTTGGATGCGTTCTAACAGTTTTGTACTGGCATTTTTATTTCTAGATCCCTTTAGCATTGATTGAACCGATTCGGAAATGCCATGCGAGGTTTCGCCGATGGTTTTTTCCTTATGATCGGGTCTAGATCCAGAAAAGATCTGGAAGAGTGGTAACTCCGACCTACTGGAACGAATGCTGGGCTATTTTTCTTGGCAGTATTTCTAATTTTTGTTTCGGTGTAATTTCTTTTTCATTTTTTTGTAAAGCTATTTTTAATATTTGGTTCCTATTTAGTTTCTTTTGGTGTCTTTTTCTGCATTTTCGAGTTCTTCGATAAGGAGTATGAGTTGCCGATAGCGTTTTTTGACATCGGAGTTCTAAAATAATATGGAAAGATGCGGTACGAATTGTAGTTTGGTGAGGGTGGGTTTGGGGGTGACTCTATTGGCATCGTAATAGATCCTGTAGTTGAGGAGGTGGTAGAAAACAACGCGTACGTTTTTGGACCAGTGGAGGAAGAGTTTGAAGAAGACTTTTCCGAGGAGGTACATGGACACATCGAGTTGCAATTCTATGGGGAACATGTGGAAGTATTGATAAAGAATTTGGAGAACTTTGGCGATCGCGAACGCAAACTCGCCCTCGATTATTAGTTTTAAAGCGTTGTATAAGAACATTAGGTTGAAGTTGGAGGGTATTAGTTTACTTTTTGAGTTTATCGCCTCCAGAAATAGTGACAGCATTTACAGACTTTTCATGACTTCGAGAGGGTTGTGCATGTTTGTCTTGTTGAACACTATTGAAACGAAGCTGTTCAGCAGTTTTGGGTTGGACAACAGTTTTTTGCAGGCCTTCTTCAACTTCTAAGGGTAGGACAGCAGAGGAAGTTACTTCATTTGTGCGAGGAATGCCATTAGAAACTTGTTGTATCCTGGAAAGTAATTCCATTTCACGTCTTTTACAGTCTGGGTCACCGACTAAATGTAGCAGACCCAGTTGGAAATCGAAGCGAAGAAGACCCCGCTTCGTTTAGCCATCCTGTGCTTCCACTATTTTTTTGATAAAATCTCGACTAGTTTTGCCTCGTTTTCGTACATTTTATCATTGGAACTGAGACATTTGTGGAAAGAGTTTCCCCAGTCGAACAGGAGACCGAAAGTATTTTGACTGTCTTCAATTTAGGCGTTTTATTGGTTGAGATTGTATTAGGTTCCTCTCCACTCAACGATTTCAGGGTCTGATTCCCGACATATAGCTTCTAGAACCTAGTTTCTGAAGCCGGGGATCCTAAAGTACGCGAAGGCGATGAATGTCTCGGCGAATTGTCTCTCTTCCTAGAACCCCTTGACATGTATTGAGCCGAGGGCGATGTCGAGGAGTTAAAGAAGGAATTTTTGATATTTAACTCCGATTTAAATTTTTTTCTTAAGAAAGGAGCTAATGTTCTTGAGCTATATTTGTTTTATCTCCTAACTGTTGAATCCGAGATGAGATAACAAAAACTAGCCTCTCATCATGAGAGCGGTGATGATTGGCCAGACCTTGTTCGATATTTCCTCTGTTTCTTGACGGACAAACATTATTAGTTTAAATCCGATTTAGAGGAGTATTTTTTGACCCTTTAGGAGTTATTTTTACCGGGAGTATTTATACAAAGTCATTGATTCTTTGGAAGTGGAGACCATCAGTTTATGCTGTTGCGATAATTTGTTGGCAATATCTGAAATAATTCTCCTTTAGTCGGAAGTTCTGCCGTGTGAAGAGTATCCTTTGATTTTATTCAATTCTAAGATACAGTTTTAGATATCTTCGGAGTTGCGGGCCAGTTCGACAAGCTCTACGTTGGAGCTTTCTTCATGAGTGAAAACGGGAGAGGACTTCAAGATGCCATATTCTGTGTTGACACACACGTGCATTTGTTTTAGGTGTTGCTGAACGCTAAATAGGAGCCTGACGGTGGCATTCCCAACGTATTTTCCGTGAACTCTGAGTTTTTGTTAGAGGAGGACATCATACTTATCGAAGCTGATTTACTTGATTTCGATAGACTAGTCAGTTTTGCCTTCGATGATTTTGTTGAAGGAAAAATAGCAAGTGGCGATGATTTTTTATGCCGAGTTGAGGTTTTAGGGCACTTCATGGAGGACTGAGTCAACGCTCCAGAAGGTGAGTTCGAGACTGGCGGTCGAAAACTCTTCGGAGAAAAATTTAATATCGAACTATGGCATGTCTGGACACTCATTTTTATTCCAAGAGATTTATTATCCTTGGGCAACAACCTTCTGGAATTCAGCAATACTAGTATGTCTTTTGATGTTGAGTTTTCCGTTTTTTCCATTTTGTTTGGACATTTACTTGAGTTATTATTCGTGTCCGATTCTGACCATGTAGGAGGGTTCACTGTTCCAGGTGTTATTGCCGATAATAGTTTTGACATGGAAGGCAAAAATATCGCCTGGATAGTCATTGTCGAGGTGTATTGTAGTTTGGAGGACCTAGGCGTTTACCTGAATGAGTTGGGCAATTTTCAGATCGAGAGAGATTCTGAGATCTTTGTTGTCTGTGGTTTTAATGTGGAAATCCTGGTGGTAGGGTCCAGTGGCAATTTTAAAAAGGCTTAGTTTGAGTTAGCCCTTGGGTTGAGCTTGCTACTCAAGGACACTGATGAGTAGTCTCCTTTGCTTGAGCTCGTAGACTGTGAGATTGAAGAACATTTCGCACTTGGTTTTCCACTAGGATTACTATGTTTTAATACCTTAGCGGAGCCGTCAGGGTCAGTTTTTTTGAGAGGGAATGAAAAGCATTGTTACTATTCGATTTCCATTCGTACGGCGATTTATCTCTAAAATCAAATTTGTTAATGGGTACATAGGCACATTTTTTAACTTTTATGTTGGATATGACTGCACGGAACGTGAGCTTGTGTAGATTCTAGTCTTTGAATGAGTCGAGTTATTTGGGAGTATACTAGGTGGCAACTAGTGACCGCGGTTGCTATTGCTTTGTGCATCCTGCGCATTGGCCCATTCAATCTTTAAAGGTATTATTTTTTAACTTAGACGTTTAAAAAATAGAACATAAGTGTATAATATTCTCTTTTCCTAGTTCCACGACGCTCGGTATTAACTAGTTTTTATTTTCTATATTAAATAGCATTGTCATCAAAAATGTTGTGAGGACAGCATATGATAGATATATTCTGCATCACGACTGTTTCCCCGCCGTGTAAATAATTATAATTATGTAAATTTAACTTTAGGGAAATAATAATCAACAAAGCGCGAGGAATTCATCGAATTTTATTGGCAAGACTTCAGTGCATCAGAAGAGGCGACTTTTACTCTAGAACGACTGTTAGCAATTTGGCCCCTTCAAATCGTACTATCTCAAAAAGCACATTCAATTCCTTTCTCATCCAAGCCCTGCCTATAAATAGAAAGAAGAATCATAGCTACTTAGGGGCAGAAACGCAACATTATCAAAGCAGTTGTAGTATCTTAGAGGAAACGTGAAGCATGGGTTCGAATACGAAACTCTTCAAAAAAACTTTTAGTAATAGTAGAACACTAGTCCATTATTGAAGAGGAGACGAAACTGCAGCGTTTTCATTGAAAATAGGCTTTACTATGCGCATGATTGTTCTGTGTTATGTTTATCCGTGCATTTTAGGGCTGAAGATAAAACCGAAGTCGGGGGAGGAGAGTAGGTGCTCTAATACACTCAACCTAGTGTGGTCTATTTAGGAAGCTAAGAGATTCTTGAATTATTTCTTGTGAATTAGGAGAGTTTGGAGTTGTGTTTGAGGACTAGGTCATAGATAATTATTTTTGATACAAAAGTCAGTAGAAAGACATTGACGAAAGGGTTCTTCGGTGAAATAACGAATTCTGTGGTTGATTACTGGGAGCGAAGTATTGACATTGGAACTTTGAGTGAGAAAAATTAGACAAAGATAACTAGTTTTAATGTTGGTAAAAATTAGGAGTCGAATATTTTTAACATAGAAACAAAAGGTAAGAATGAGAACGGAATTGCTAGCTTTTGGAGACTCTCGTCCAATGAACTCTTTTACTGCGCTAGCTTCGGGTTCGGAATTGTTGATGCCAGGACTCGCAAAGACTCCTCTTTTTAAGTTAAGTTGCCATCGAGCAGGGAATTGAAAAAATGGAACGAAAGAATATTCTAAAGTATTCCTTTTCGTAACGGTCATTGGATATCGCCTTACTATGCCGTTTCCGGGAGTCTTGCACTCAGTATATTTGACATTCGTAAAAAATAAATACCACTAGAGCGTATTCCCCATTTCTGTGAGTAGGCTCCTCCCGTATGTCTACAACACTTCCACGAAGACTCAGTGAATGAATAAGGCAATCACAGTTAAAATTTTCTTTAGACCCTATTAAAACTGGAGAATGAGCGTATTTTTTTCCCGTGGCTGCTTATTGGGCATAATCCTTATCCTCGTGGTTCGATCCTGTTTTCTTCCTTGAATTTTGATGAACCGAAGGACTAAAATCGAAAAATCAACAATTTACTCGAAAATAGAGCGTTATCTAATACTCTCCAATTCTAGCTGCTGTTCGACTCCGGGAAAGTTATGGAAGGGGTGCATCCAAGTTCTATTAGTGTATTGTTCAGAGAGGGTGGAATGCTCTTTTTCCAAGTTGATAATAGGGGAGGAGTCTCTGTGCAAAATTTCTGGAGAGACCGGAATACTAATCATTATCAGGAAAGCGAGATGTTAGTATCTCCGAATTCTAGTTCGTCAGATTTCTTTGCAAGGCTGAGCAATACCTCACTGGTCAAGGAAACTGGAATTGACTCAGGGAGAGGGTTAGAATTAGACTTGGAATTCTGTCAGTTTATGAAGGAGGAGACAGAGCGGTATGTGTCGTAGGTAAGGTAGAGTGGTTGTTAGTAGAATTCTTTGGAGGATTAAGAGTCGAACATAGAGGGGTGGTTGGAGAGCGCGGAGAGAAAGAACATAACGTACTATAGAATGAAAAAATTTTGGAGTAGGGTGCAGGAGATGAGTGAAGGGAAGAAGGAAGTTGATGCTATGAATCCCACAATGGAGTCCAATCTGGGCGATAGCTAGAATGAGGTGGTTGTAGAGGGAAGGTCTGCTCGAGAGAACTTTGAAGAGCGGGAGGACGGTGATTTTCGATAGACTAGATAGAATATCAGAGGGTATTTGAAGGGAATGGAGAACAGAAAATCCGCTTCTAGAATGGATGAAAGTAATATATTTGAGGAGGAGTGGTGAGACATTTTTTACTACTGATTTTTTTGATATTATAATCATCGATATTAATAAGTGATGATGCGAGAATAAGCAAAGAATCCCCCGATCAGTTACGAATCGTACATAAACGACTACCAGCGAAGGAACAATTTGAGAAGAATAAACTTTTCGGGATAGTATGGGGGATAGAACGGAGCGTATAAGGGCAAGAGGAGCGCGCAGATAAAGACGATTCAGAAGTTTATTGGTAGACTGAAATCTGAGAACAAGAACCACGAGAGCATATTAAGCGAGATTTAGCAGCTCAACCTGGTCAATTACCTGGAGGAGGTTTCGGCGATTCTTGCCACGGAGATTACTGAGAAGTAGTTGGTGCTATTTACGCAAGTAAATTTTTTCTAGTTATGATGTTAGATTGCTACTAAGCTGAACGTAGAGTATGAGAACTTTCCGACTTTGCTGGGTCAGGATCTGCTGAAGGCATTCAATGGATATTTCGAGAGTTCGGAGGATAATAAAATGAAATTGCGGAACATCCTGATGTTTGCGACGGAGTTGTACGTTTGCGGGTTTTCGTTGTCGTACAAGACGATCATAGAGTTCTTGAAGAAAGTTTTCCAGTCTGGAAATCGGAAGAAGACAACATTTACGACCTAGACGTAGAGAAAACTTTTTGCGTTTTATTATAGTAGTGAGAGCTTTTCTGTGTTTTTGAGCAATTTTGCCTCTGTTTTTACCAAAAAAGTGCCCCAGTGGATATCGACCTGGGAACATGCAGACCGGTAGATATTCAAACTGAGCGATAACGTTCCGAATAAAGTCCGGTAGTAGTTGACGACATTCTTCGTGAAGTACATTTCGGAATGCAAGGCAGTTCTTGAATAAGCTTTTGAGGTAAGTTTGGCTCTATCCAGAACGTAAATAGGCACAAGGAAAGTTTGAAGTAGGGTTTGAAGCTGAATGGCGAGGTGAATAAGTAAAGCGAGCAGAAATACAACGATTTGTTGTAGAAGTATTTTGCTACAAAAAATGCATTAATGAGGATAGCGGAGGCTCTAGATGAAAAGGTGGTGCTCGAAGAGAAGGAACCGATTCTTACGGTTGACCGAATAATGAAGGAGTATGTGAATAAGGTCGACGGGGCGTAGATATTCGAGGATTAGCTTCAGAAGGAAGTCTATGAGAAGCTGCCCGAGTTTCCCCAGTCCGAAGAGAGGACCACTGCAGAGGCGCTTTACAAGAATTTCAAAGAACTGTTGGACTCCTGCAAGAATCTCAGTGACGCTGATGCGGTCCTAATGGAGTTTTCGAAAATAAACAACAAGAGGAACCGAAAACTCCTTGCGAAGGATGTTTTGGACTATAGGAAGTAGTACCAGCTGGTGACTCCGTATTTGTGCAGGGTGGTGGCATCGGTGTACAGATCCTACAAGGATATTGGTGACCACGTGATAGAGGCGATATTTGGTGAGTATGAAAAGTTGAGAGAGTTGGCGGGGTCTTCTTTTGTGATCAACGACAAGAAGAGTCGCAATCTGAAGTATATTTGTTAGTTCACCAAGTTCAGGGTTATTGAGCCAGAGAGGACCATAATGGTCATACGGAACCTCATTGACGATTTGAAGGGTCACAATATAGAGTTGTTGATATCTGCCTTGGAGAGTGTGGGGAGGTTCCTCTATTTGGGAGAGAGTTCTGGTAACAAGTTCACTTTTTTGCTGACTTTGTTGTAGAATGTGATGAAAAAGAGGTCGTTTCCGGTGTTTACGTAGTCTCAATTGTCAAACTGCGTAAACTTGCTGAAGCCTCAGGTGGAGAAGGTGGTGGAGAGGGAGAGGGAGAAATCGGTGGTGTAGAGTGAGGTTTGCCGAATATTCAGGAGGAACATAATAAAGGAGCTTGACGGGATGATCGAGGAGTTGCTGAAGGTGATGAGGGTGAGAGAGGGGATGACGGCAACGAAGGTTTAGGTGATGAATCAGATCGAGAAGTACGACTATTTGGGAATGTATCACTATGTGTACTTGGTGGATCAGATGGACGTTGACGAGTTGAATCGGTATGTGGTCGGGACCACGCTCGAGAGGCTGTAGGGGGCGATCGTGACTGGTCAGAGTCAGAAAGGTCTGTTTTGGGCGAAACTTTATGGCTAGCTCTACAAATACTCCTTGATGCGTCGGAGTAGCCTTTATGCGGCCATCGAGGGTTTGATGAGGATCGAGCTCAATGACATAGGGGTGGTCAATGCGATATGCATCATACTGGAGACGTGCGAGGGGTATTTGAAGTGCAAGAAGGTGACTTCGGCTGATCAGTTGTTTAATCTCCTCGTTTCCTTCAAAGTAAAATGAGACGTCTTAATTCAGAAATTTATCAACAGAACTCCGTATATCCCAATGCTTGAGGAGTTTCAGATTGTCGAGGTCTTCTAATTTTTCTAACCTAACCTATCGCCGTTGACCACCGAACAGATTGAGACGTTTTTCAAGACTCTCAATGGGAGGGTAATAGACTTATTTAACGCTAGAAAGTAAATGGAAGCGTTTAGCGGTAAGTGAATCTTTCGGAGGAACTTAACCAGTGGTTGGAAGACAACAACCTAAAGGAAGTGAAAAAGACAGCTTAAGAAATGATCGACCCTCGTGAGGTAAAGACCGAGGAGAAGGAGGAAAAGGGTGAAAAAGCTACGGAATTCAGCATGAGCGAGTTGAAGGCGTTTGATAGCGAGTTCGTGAGCATAAGAGATAAGTACAGTAAATAATTTTCGAACAGAATTGCCAAACCGGTGATGCTCGAGCGTCAGATTTAGAAGAGGAAAGAGAAGAGAGGAAAATTGGAGGTTGAGGAAAACAAGAAAGTGATAAATGTTATCGGAAGGAGTGGGAACCGATTTGTTAGGAGAGAAATCGTGTATGAGTCAAGTGATGGAGGGAAGGAATGACTCTATTTCCGAGGGGGGCTTGTTGTTTATCAATGGCTTTCTTGGCCGTTAAGATCTCCTGTTGATCTGTTCCATCAGCATTTAAATCTCTTGAAGCCTGACCCGTCGTTTAGTAAGGGGTAATCGTAAATTGTATTCATTTAATAATGAGTTATGAGGGCATGTATGGCAAGTTTGTCGGGTTTAATATTAAAATAAAAATATAACTTCATGGAAAAGGATCTCGAAATAAAGGCCGTGATAGGCTTCTCAGGTAAGCGAAAAAGTCTAATAAAGGTAACATGTACAACACTCTGCATCTGCATCCCGACAACGAACATATTGTGTACCCTTTGGGTGAGACTGTCGTCGTTAGGCATATTCTTTCAAGATCTCAGACCTTTCTCAGAGGACATGACAACAAAATTTCTGGTACATTTTACTTTCATTCCAGCTATTCAAATTTCCAGGGATGGCAAGTACATCGCCACGGCTCAGAAGGCCATTCCCGGGTTCCCTGCCGACGTTATACTCTGGGATTTTTAAACCAAAGAAATCAAGCATAGGCTCAAACTCCACAAAGTGGGGGTTTCCAGCATTAGTTTCTCTCCAGACTCGCAACTTCTGGCGACTCAGGGCTGCCAAGAGGATAAAAACATGCTGGTGATCTGGGATGTTGAGAGCGGTAAGAGTCTTTATGGCTCTCCAAATAAATAAATTGTGAACCAGATCCTGTTTTTCAATAATGACAATTCGAAACTAATCTCTGTTTGTCAGCACGTGATTCAGGTCCTTACCATTGACAAGACTCATAAAAAGGTAGTACTTTGAAATATTCAGATTCTTTCTCTGAATGCCAACTTCGGAAACGTCAAGAGGGAGTTTAACTGTGCAGCGATAGATTTCGGAGACAATTTCGTGTATTGCGGAACAAAGACCGGGGATGTTTTCTAGGTGAACATTTAAAAGGCAATTTACAAGAGAGTGGGTCCAGTCAAGAAGTTATTTAGTTTGGGTGTGAATGTGATAAAGATTCTCCCATCTGGGGATCTGATAGTCGGAACTGGGTAGGGTAAGCTTGCCAAACTATCGATTCAGACGATGCAGTTGATGAATCAGGAGTAAGTGATGGGAAATGTGACGTCAATAACGTTTACTGGGGATTACTCGCACTTTTTCTGTGGGACAAGTCAGTCCAATATATACTGGATTAATTCTGTGAAGCTGACTCCTGAGCTTCGAAACACTTGTCACTATGACAGGGTGAATGATGTGGTCTTTCCTTACAACTACTCAGATGTGTTTGCGACTGCATCTATGAACTAAATTCGAATTTGGAATGCTGCGAATCGACAGGAGTTGTTGAGGATTCAGGTTCCCGGACTGGATTGTTATGCAGTACATTTTATGAGAGATGGAAAATCTATAATATCCGGTTGGTCGGATGGTAAAATACGGGCATTTCTTCCCCAGTCTGGGAAATTGTTGTATGTTATTAATGACGCTCATAACCACGGATGCACTTCGATAACTGCGACAGATGACGGAAGTCGGGTGATTTCTGGGGGTGCAGAGGGTGAGGTGAGGGTTTGGAGGATAACAAAACAGACTCAGGTGATGGAGGCGTCCTTGAAATAGCATCGGGGAAGAGTGTGGTCGATTCAGCTAAACAAGGAGAACACCCAGGCAGTAAGCGCGAGCAGTGACGGTTCTTGCATAATTTGGGACTTGAAACAATATACAAGAATAATATGTCTGTTCGAATCAACGGCATTCAAGCAGGTTTTGTTCAACCCCGAGGAGTACCAGATACTGACGACGGGATCGGACCGGAAGATAACGTATTGGTAGAAGTATGATGGGCAAATAATTCGGTCGATTGAGGGATCCGAGAAAGAGTTGAATTCGATAGCGATAACCAATGAGGGGAAGCATTTTTTGTCTGGTGGTCAAGATGGAGTCTTGAAAATATGGAACTACGATGAGGGAGTGTGTTACTATACCGGTGAAGGTCATTCTGGCTCCATTGTTAAGATCAAGATTTCTCCTGATCAGAAGACTATCGTTACTGTCGGGTCTGAGGGTGCCGTCTTCTGTTGGAATATGCCCAAAGATGTCTTCTAGGATAAGGTTGAACCCGAGTTGCCTACCGTCACTAAGAAATAGGAACCCAGTGTCAAAGGTAGTAGTGTCAAGGGGAGCAGTGTTAAAGGGAGTGTTAAGAGCAGTGTTAAGAGTAAAAAATGAGTGAAAAAGTGAGAATGAACCGAGAAATGATCGATAACTTCGTTGAATCAATATTTTGATCTGATTTTTGAATTAAAAATATTAACAAATTTTAAAGATATAATCTTTAGCTGATGGAACCATCATCGAAATAGCACGATATCATTTTGATCAGACACGCATAATCAGAGTTCAATCAAGCTACAGATCAGTATGTCGAGAAAAAATAACTTTAATACGATTGGCAGGCTTTGGTAAAAAACGACGATTTTAAGTCTGCAGTGGCATACAACAAAAAGTACTTAGATGCTCCTATCACTGAGAAAGGCCGCAATTCAGTATATTTTTATTTCTAATGAATAGTGTTTGAAGACAAGAGAGATGGTAAAGAACGAATAAATTGACATAGTTTTGGTGTCTCCTCATAAGAGGACCCTATAAACTTGTTACTAGGTCTTTCATGGGAAGAAGGTTCCGATAGTGGTCGAACCATTGTTAGCGGAGGTCTTTAAATACAGTTGTGATGTTAGTTCGCATAACGGGCCTAAGAAGGAGCAGTTCTCCGACTTTCTGTTTGACAGGGTGTAGGAAGAAGGTCATCTGTGGTTCTTGAACTTGCTGCCGGAGGATAAAAAACAGAGGCACCACCAAGCGATTGAGGACAAGGGTTATTAGGAGCATCGTGAGAAACAGGAGCTAATATTGGAGAACATGTGGAAGGAGGGTTTATGCTAGACGTACTAGGACCTGCGGAGGAGGACTAAGAAGATAAAGGATATGCTGGAGCACCATAAAAAGAAGGGGAATAAGAGGATTGCCATTGTTTCGCACTATCATACGATAGCCTGGTTGTTGGCGGAAGGGTTTACCAAGAGTCATGAACCGGAAAATTACGTAGATGTGTTGAATTGTTATCCTTATTGGAAGACTTTGGAACATATGAGAAAGGTGTAGTGATTTTTTGTAACTAGTCGATAAATTAGCTGACTATAAATTGGCTGACTATAAATTAGCTGACTATGAATTAGCGATTATAAATTAGCTGACTATGAATTAGCTGATTACAAATTGGCTGAGTTAGGTGATTATAAATTATCGAATTTGGAGTTTCGCAAAATACCCGTGAGATGGACCTTACGACAAAGAGTCATTTTGGTTCATACTTCTTCAAGAAATCCACGAGAGTGATTTACTCCTTCTACTCTATGTCGACCTAGACATTATTGGTTTGGAAGTATTTGAGGAGTTAGTTCCTGGATATTTTGCCGTTTCTGTCCTGATCGATTTAGAGGGTGATGTCGAAAAGATTTTTTTATTTAAGGAACTACTGGATGGTGATTTTCCGTTTTATTTGAACGGTATTGTGTCCTAGTAGTTTATTGATGTCTCCTAGTTACGCGACTAGATCGTTATTTTGGTTCTGTGGTTTGAGTTTTTAGTTGATCCTCGCTACAAAGTTGATCATGTTGACTGGCTGCTTTATGCTGTTGTAGTAGCCACTGATATCCTAAACTTTGGCATTGCCCACCATTTTTGATGTCCAGACGTGGAATTCGTTGAAGCTGATCATTCCGGTTCTATTGGAGTCGATAAATGAAAATACGTGTTCTGCTGTTGTGTGGTTGTTTATTAGGTACTGATTGATGTCTTAGTGGATTTTTTCTATTGTGTTTTATGCCTTGTCTTGACTGGGATGACCCTATTTTCTGCGGTTCGGATCATGCCAGAATATTTTGAGGTCGATAGTTCCTTTAAGTTACCGATTTTTCCGAATTTACAGTCTTTGTTTGATCTGCTGATTTTCGAGGAGAGGGACGAGGGATATACTTCCAGATCCTACTACATCAGAATTCTATTCATTGAGGTTGACAGCGTTATCGTCAAAAACGGTGAACTATACCTCATTTTTTTTCATGTAGTTTTTAAGATCGTTGTTGTAGCTGACTTCGATCATTTTGAAATGGTTCCAGAGAGGATTAGAACCTTTGTAGGTTTTGGTATAGAAATCCTCGAGTCTGAAGGGGTAATATACGAAGCTATTGCTTTTTTCGTTGAAACCCTTGCCCTATTCGATATGGATAACGAGTTTGCGGGTTTAGCTTCGATCTTCGAGTTAAGTCATTAGTTGTCCGAGGTCATGTAGTTTTTGAGCTTTTTCATAGATGGGCAGACGCATTCTCATTATGATATTTATGGAGCCCATAACTTTTTGATTGAGGTAGATTGGGACACTAGTGGAGAGGACGGGCGCGATCTTAGGTTTACACCTGATGACGAGGGGTTTGAGTTAGATGGTAACTTTGCCGACTTGATGATTTTTGTTGCTTTCAGACACCCATAGATCGATTTGGAATTGACCTTTGTTGAGGTATTTGAAAAAGAATTAATCTTCAGTGATTTTGAAGGAGAACTGGGATTGGAGATTGCAATGACATCCTTGGGTGAGTTTTGAGTGCATTGTGTTGTGGTTGTAGAAATCCACAGTCGCTAGAACGAGTGGGGATTAGGTGTTGTGGACGTTTGAGATGCTTTTTATCATTGTTTCGAGGAGATGCACCTATCCCAAGAACAGGTCGAAATAATTTACGTCGGAGGAGATGTTTATTTTTTACTATGTGAACATGCTTACATCATCATCGTATGGGACTCCATTTTTGGTGACTGTGCTTCTATCTTTATCGATTTTCGGGATGCTTTGCAGGTTTAGTGCTAATTATTTTTTTTACTACTTGTGAATCCTCTCTTTTTACCTCCAGTTTTACTCCAAAGCATTGATTTTTGCCTTCGTTGAGATCAGTTACTTGGCAAGTTCCTCTTTTTCGAATAGAATTTTTTCGTAACTATCGGGAGTGATGTGTCTTTTATTGTTTTCGTATCCTTTTCGATCGATTTGGGTGAGTACCTGCATCAAAAGCTGTGGATTTTTAGCAAGTCTTTCGAGGACGGGGTTCTGAATAGACTGCTACTTCAGGGCAACGTTTTACTTTTCCAGCGTGTCACACTCACAGGATACTTATACAAGTTTGGTTTTGAGCAGTTTGATTTCCGCTTCGTATTTGATATTGGCGTCTTTTGTAACTGTGTGTTTTTCGTTGAGGTGTTTCAGTTTTGATTAGAGCTATCTCGCTTTGTTTTAACTCTAACCCTTTTCTGAAATGTGTCCGAAACTTGGGATGGAAGTCAGTCGCATGAGTTTATCTTATAGACTCCTGTTTTAAGCTTTAAGCTAGCCGTACTAGTCCCCTTTGAGTTATAATGTTCGATTTTTGGCCTAGAGTCTCTTGATTTCAGCTTCCTGAAACTTGTTGCGTTATTTTTAAAGTTCGAGTTGTCTGATAGTGGACTTTAGTTTCTAGTGGGCAGATTAGTCTCGTTTGTGTGAACTGCCGTAGGAATCCATCAATTCGGTGGATTTTTTTTATTTTATCTGAAGGTCGTTCTGGAGGAGCTGCTTTTGTCTTTGGAGATTTTTTATTTCTTACTATGCAGTCAGCATTTTGCTTTTGTAGTGGTCGATTATTTCCAGGAGATGCTCGCTATTGTGATCTGCTTTAGAGGCTGAGGGGAGTCGTTTGCTGCCGATATGGCTTTTTACGAAGGTACTAGTTTGATTTTTTGTGTTTAGTGCCGATTTTCTGCTGAGGGCCATGTTTCTAAGGTCATTTTAGTTGATTGTCCGGTTGATATTAGACTGGGATTTAAGTTTTTGTTTCAGCTCCAGAATTTATTTACCCATTATTTACTGTTTAGTTTTGAGTTGCATGTTCTATTCGTAAAACTGCATGAACTGTTTGGACGGGTCGCTGGGTTGTGTGGTGTGAACCATATATTAAACAGTTTGTTTGAATTTAGGGTGATTTGTTTTTGCCATTTGATTGGTAGCAACACTGTGAGACATTCCGTGGATAGATTAGGGGACTTAACTGGCGCTGTAGTTGCTCATTTATTTTATAGAAATTACAGTTAGTTGTGGGAGAGATTATAAATAAATAGCTAAAAACTTTTAATCTAACTTGGTTGGTTAGGTATATTTCAAAGTTATACAGTAATCCGTCTAAATCTATCCGATTTATGAATCTGAACATAAGCGGAAGAGCGAGACAAGAACACTCATCTGGATTAGTACTAGTTTCCGAAGACACGTTTTTTCATGAATTTTTGATAAGACCTTTTTCTCGAAAAAAGTTCGTCAAACTCTTCATTGTCTTTTTGAAGGCTTTGGAGATGGTCGAAGAGCAGTCGATTTTTTTATTCGACGAAAGTTATGAATATATTACGTGTCAAAAATATGTACTTTATCCCGGTAGATTGTTTCTGCCAGTTCGACCTCCTCTGTTCAGAAAGTTTACGATATTTTCGGCCATATCGTACTCGATAACAGCATCAATAGGCCTTTTAAAATCTAGTCCACGAGATCCGAGATCTGTGCTGATGAGGACGTTGTTTTCTTAGTTTTGAAATTGAAATAGGACATGGCTCCGATCATTTGCACTCAGACTGGCGTGGTATTCTAAAGGATTAGCGTCAGGAATCCGACTAATCCAGTCAGACAGCTCCT
>JAOWAT010177769.1:0-21907 GCA_028571025.1 Longipedia americana
AAACTCTCATTTTAGCAGAGTTATTGTTCCATCAGTAAAAATAAAAAATAAACAGATAGAAGAAAAAATTGAGAAAATCCGTATTTAATATGATTTTTTCTTTAAAAGTATCAATTAAAGCGAGTTAATTAAAAGTTGTCATATCATTACTTCATCCTAGTTCTCCATTTCTGATTTGTTGTTTTTAGACTCGATAGTTTATTTGAAAGAAGAGGTCTCATTCATCACCAGGTTGGCTATCATGTTTAGTTTGTCTTATGCAGTCAAACTAGGTCCTCTAAGAATAATTTCCTTGATTTTCAAAAGACTCCTTGTGTCATTCGACTGATTTTAGATTACTCCGTAGTTTGCAGTTGATACTTTTTTAGAGCCAACTTGACTCATATAACGAATTTATGGCCTCATTTTCTTGATACTGGAAGGTGTGTTTTCTTTTTCGGATGATTGATTCCTACTTTTCTGGTTAGAACTAGGATATAAAGTGGTATTTTTATAGGACAATCGTCTGCTAGATGCCGTGTTAGCATCTTTCTTGAGACCAACATTTTTCTTTTTTTCAATTATAGACTAGAAAACTGTGCAGTTCCTCCTTTGTAAAGCGTTGTAATTAGGGCTGATACTACCATTGAGCTCAATATACTTTTTGAGCCATTGAATAGTTTCCAAGTTCTCTTGATATTTTGCCTTCGCCAGTTTTTCAATCTACATCAGTTTAAATGGTTACATCGATTTTTTTATTAGACCCCAGTCTATCCAGTCCTAATTGAAAATGCCTTAGATTTGCTACACAGTCGTATTAGAACTTAGCACGCCAGTTAATTTTACTCATTGAAACCAAATTCCGATTCGCAAACGCTGCATCTAGCAGATGGCAGTAGATTGAACCTTGGCCCAAATCTTCAATATGTTGGACATTGATCTGTAAAATATTGTTGATCCATTTCAGAATCTATTGACGAGGGACAAAGTAAGCTGAGTCCATCATTCCAATTACCGTCTCACTCATTTCTTAAAAATATATCAGTTAATTTTAGTCATAGGTGAATATAAGCTTCTTAAAATATATTAAAGTCTTATTATCTCGGATAAAATTCAAATATGCAGATTTTTTGCTTCATTTTTTCTTTTCCTCAGGTTTCACACAGGGACATTTCACACCAATTTCTTTCCACAGCTTAAACTGACTATCGCACCTTTAGTTGTACCATTACCACGGTTTGAATTTTTGTCCTTAGTTTTCCATTTATAGTGTTCGATTATACGAAGGCTACCATTTTATTTTGTGGAGTAAATAAAGGACAATCACGCAAATAATGGTGAGAACTGTTATAATGGCAGATATCATGAACAAAGCATCGTTAAACCATATGAAGTTGACACCAATGTTATCGTCGTTTCTCACTATTAAACTCTGGATAAGACATAAAAAAGATGTCATTGTTTCTACATACACTAAAATCTCAACGAAAGTAATCGAAGGGCTCGGAGGGATTTACTCCCGAATGGTTGGGATCAACGCTACGAAGGCAATCATCAACGCTGCAATTGAAGCAATACGATCAGCCAAATTATTATCCTGGAAAAATATGCCCAAGTTAATAATTCCTAGCAGCCAGAGTGGCAAAAATATTGTCACCACTGTCACCGTAGGAAATTTATAGAGAGGAACCGTAAAATGCGCGTATTGGAAGTGTTTTGGTTTTTTAATAGTCATTTTGAACATTCCCTGCTGAATGGCATCGGGTGACAGATTTTCTGAATCTTTTCCCTATTTTTGCATACTGAAAAATTTGCTCCCAGTATCTTTCATGGGGGAGTTGCCTTACTCCTCGACTTGGGGGTTGTCATTAATAATGGTGGCAGCTACTGCAGGTTTTTTATCTTCGATTTGTTTTCTGAGACGATCAGGGACACGATCATCGCTATATTATGCGACCAACCTTGCTTCAGCTAGATCATAATTTCCAAACGTTCCTTATTATGAGTAGGAAATCTTGAGGAAGTTGCTGTGATGGTCCATCAAATTGAATTTAATTGTGGTTTTTCGAATATTATTTTAAGCATCGGCTTTGATGGTGATGGATTGCAAGGTAATAGATAGCACCAGGTTAATGATTTAAAATGGTGACCAGAAAACATCAGAATCTATTCTAAGTTTGAATAGCCTTCTTACCGTAAAAGAAAATGTTTTTTCAGCCCCGTTTCTTTTTTTTGTGATCTCAAGACCTTCGGCAAGTTGCAGAGCATCATCTCTATTGAAAAGAAAGATGCAACCGTCCATCATTTTTTCGACAATATATTATGATAGGTTGCCGTAGTATACTGTGAACAAAAGTGTTGCGTTCATTTGTGCATCCAGAGACTCGAGATTCATTTCTGTGAAGTTTTTCACTTTGACCCGGAGATAGGCAGGGACATAGTAGATGTCTTCCTTCTTCTTGCTGTCTTATTCGTAAAGAATGGCGTTAGAATACCCTTGGGGTGGCTCGATCCAAGACTGCATTCTTTATTCTTTTAAATATTTTAAATTGACAATGATGATCAATTAAGATGAGAAAAAATGAAACATAACATCAATGGTAGATATTCAGTCCCTTTCCTTTTAAACCAATTTATTAATTTTTCCTGTTTTTTTTTCGGGTTTTTTGCACCTTTTCTTGACGATAATGCCTTCCTTAATGGTAAATCTACTGTCGCATCCAGAATGAGACCATTACCAAGGTTTACACTTCTAATCTTTTTTATCAAAGTCAGGATAATTGTTATAAGCAGGCTCCCAGATAAGCTTGTGAATCAAAAATAATACTGCAACAGCAATAATGTTCATCACCGTGATCAATGCCGAAATCATAAAGAGACCATCGTTGTACCATAAAAAGTTAACTCCAATTTGATCATCGTTTCTCACAATCAAACTATGTATGAGGCAAAAAAATGATGTTAGCGTTTGAACATAGACCAAAATTTACACAAAAGTTATTTGCGGACTCGGTGGAATTTAATCTCGAATAGTGGGAATCAAAGCGACAAAAGCAATCATAAGCGCAGCTATAGATGCTATTCTATCAGCCAAGTTATTGTCTTGGAAAAATATACCCAAATTAATTATTCCTAGCAACCATAAAGGTAGGAAAATCGTTACAATTGTGACAGTTGGAAATTTGTAGAGCGGAACTGTAAAATGTGCGTATTGAAAATGTTACTGTTTTCTTAGCATTCTCTCTTATGAAGAAATTTTTTGAGCAGAAGAGATTTTAGTGTTGTCCATCATGCTTTCTTAATGAATCTTATTATTTAGAGGGGATTGTGATTCAGTATTAGATATTAGTTTATCAACATTTTAGAATGGTCGGAGAGCTTAAACTTGTTTCCTCAGTTTTAGAGGGATACGATCATTCGTGTACTATGCCTCTAACCTGGATTAGGCAAGGTCATAATTCCCGAAGGTTCCTTACTATGAATACGAAACTTTAGCAACATTTTTATCGAAGTCCATAAGATTAAATTTTATAGTAGTTTTTCTCTAAACGTCGACATCCTCGTTTTCTTTGCTAAGTTGAATTGATTGCATAGTGATAGAAAGGACAAGGTTGATTATTTAAAAAGGTGACCAAAAAACGTCAGCATCAATTCTGAGTTTGAAAAGTTTTCTGATTGTGAATGAAATGGTTTCTTAATCTTCTTTAATCTTGGGAGAAATCTAAAGACCCTTCTCGAGTTTAAGGGCGTCGTTTCTGTTGAAAAGAAGAATGATATTACCATACATGTACTTCACTAAATCAGCGGGTAAGCCTCCGTAGAATACTGTAAATAACAGAGTTGCATTCATTTCGGCATCTAGTGATTCTAAGTTCATCTATGTGAAATTCTTGATCTTTAGACGAAGGTAGGCTGGCACATAGTAGAGGTCTTCCTTTTTTTTCATGTCGTATTCGTAAAGAACCGCGTTAGTCCATCCCTTTTACACCTAGTGTTCCATGGCTCTCTAATATGTTTATTTTAGCGGATTCGATTTAATTTTACTATCAACGGCATAAATTATAAACAAAAAACCATTAAAGTGAATAAAGTTATAAAATAAATCAGGAATGTTAGTCATTTCCCCCATGAAAATCTCCTTTCAATAAACTTTCGGTCAAACTTTAAGACCCTCTATTTATCGATGACTATTAAAGCATTTCCTAGTGTTTGGAAACGAAGGATTTCTCACTAATTTTTTGGAGAAGGCTGGAATTGGCACTGGGACTACTCAATATAGTGATATATCGACGATATCGCCAAAACTAGTCATCACAGTTAGGATTGAACCATTCTTTCCTTTTAAACTGAACCATCTTTTCCGGAGGAGTGCGATTATAGGAAGGTTACCATAAAAGTTTATGCAGTATAACCAGCAAAGAAAGACAAACTATCGAGAGTAATGCTGTGCATGCGCTGAACAAAAAGTACGGATCGTTATGCCAAATGAAAACATATCCGGCATCGTCAAGAACGATAATCCCTTGAACTATGCATAGCAGAGCAGTCAAAGCTTAGAAATAAACCAAAATCTATACGAAAGTTACTCCCGAATTCTATGGAATTCTTGCTCTCAATGTCGGGATCAATGCGACATACGCGATCATAACACTAGCAACCGAACTTAGTCTTTCACCCAAGTCTGGGTCTGAAAAATAAATTCCGAGAGTAATCAAGTTTAGAATCCAAATGGGGAGGAATATGGTGCTCAATGTTGGAATAGGATATTTGTACAAGGGTATTTTAAAATGACAATATTTGAAGTTTGAAGGGTATTTATTTTCGAATTGAGCTTGGGCTCCTTTTTCAGCGGAGTAAGATTTGACAATTTGAGCTAACTCTTATTAATCTTAAAATACAGTGTGCTGCTTGTTGTTCTAATATCGGAGAGGCTTTTTCTTGATAACTTTATTCCTGAGGTCTTCAGCCAGATATTATTAGCAGCATTCGACTCTCAGTAAACTTTAAGCTAGCTAATAATCCGCATAAGCCCCTTCATAGCAGTAAGATAGTTGAGTGAGTATATCCTGGTTGCCCATAAAATTAAATCGAATCTAGTACTATCTTTAACCTATTTAGAGCGTTGTATTTTTAATCCGCACCGTCATTATTTCACTGATGATTTAGAAAGGAGTCCAAAACACGCTCGGCTCAAGTCTCGATGAGAATTATTTTCGAATTTAGGCTCTTATAGTTTTCCTATGCCTGTCGTGATCCAAACTACAATCAGGATTTTTTAAATTTATACCGTCATCATCATTAAATAGCAAAATAACTTCTTTGGCCAAAAGGTTGGCAACTTTATTGCACTTCTATCCTGGTTTTCCAACTACCTAGCATTCATGAACTATTTTATCGATCAGATTTCCATAGAAAATTGTGAGGTTCAGATCACAATTCATCTTTCCAGTCAATGTCGAAAACTCCATCCCAGTAAAACGCTTAACTTTGAGTGTAAGATAGACAGGGAGATAAAAAATCTAATCGGAGTACTAGTCTCGGAGATTCAGGTGAAGAACTTGGTTGGTATAGCCCCTTTGGTTATGATTCATATCTTAATGTGTTGACATCTAAATCATTTGAAAATTAGAGATTTTAAGTTCAAATATCAATTTTATCTGATTCGTATTTTAAATTTCTTTTCGAGGACTGTTTTCCCTAACTCTTACAACTGCAGGGAAGATTTTATCCATTATACCCAATGATAGTGGCATTGTTTGATGAGTTCTTACTTGTCTATATTTTGGAGGTATTTTTATAAGGCAGTTTGATTTTATTTGCAGTTTAGCTATCCTTACTGCTGTTACTTTGTCAGATGAGAATCTATTTCTCTGGAAAACTGAGGCAAATCCCTAGAAACATCCTAATGTTTTATTTGATATTCCCTCAGACTGGGATGTTCCATATTTTTCCCAAATGTACAATACTAAAATGCGCGATTCTGTCCGAATTGCCTTCCTCCCATCCCCCAGAATCCTTGAAGATGCATTTCTGAAGGATATCTGCCCCTCCTCGGTGTATCGTAGGGATCAGATTGGCACTCTTCTGTGGGCTCATGGTTGTCGCGATTATTTCTCTGTCTTTGAGCATAATTACTCGGAATTTTACGAAACTATTAACACTAGACAGATTTGTCGTCGGAAAAAATTCCTTGTCTGGAGTTTTTTAAATCGGTAGGATGTGGGGACTGATCAGCATTTTATTTGTGACTTCTGACTGAATTTGTGTTATAAAGGGAAATATTAGAATAAAGATTATCCTATTCGGCTCCTTATGCCAAACATTGGGGAAAGTTTGGTATATATTCTACAAGTTTCGTGATTTCTGCCTTAAGCTTCTGTATTTCATGATTGTATGTATCCCTTCGGTAGAGAACACGTATGGATTCAATTATATCGTCATAGCTATCGTGGGCTTTTTATGTCTTATATGCAAATGTTCGGCATTGGCTGGGACTCCTGGTTTTAATGAGTTGTGACATTAACTTATAGAGGATAAAGGGTTTTCTTTTCCCTTTTGCAAACTCTTTGTGAAAAAACTGAATAAAAGCTGAATATTTCAGCTTCTACAGTTCAGTCCAAGAAATCCATAGGTATTGCTGCGGATTTTCTTACTGTTCAGGATAACCTATTTCTTTTTACTATTTCGGATGGTTTATTGATGTCGTACCTTTGGGCATTCCAAAAGACTCAAATATATATATATTTTATAAATGGTATTTTGTGAGAAAGATTATTTGATTCAAATAAATATACTTGTATTAAAATAGATTCTGAAATTTAAACTCAAAATTTTACCCCTCAGCAGAGACCAGCCATTTTATTTTTTTCCATTTGCTTATCGGGGTACTTTTTGAAAAAATCATGATTGATTATCTCTCGAATTACCGCTCTTTCGTCGGGGTTTTTACGAAGGCATAGAAAGATAAGATTTTCGAGATCTTTGCTAATTTTAGCATACTAAGGAATTTTGATGTCGTCCTTTATTATTTTTATCAGCTATTCTTATTTGGTGATTTTGAATGGATTTTCTCCTATGACCATTTCGTACATCATGACTCCTAGCGACCAAATATCGATTTTTTAGTCGTACTACCTTCCTTTGAGAATTTAAGGGCAAACATAGAGAGGAGTTCCACAGAAAGTAGTTCTTAACTTATAATCTTGCCTTACTGACCAGCCGAAATCGCAAAGCTTGATTACATTCTATGCTAATTTATGAAAGTACATCATGAAGGACAATATTCTAGGGTTTGATGTCTCGGTGAATGATTCTGAAGGAATGGAGCTATTTGACGGCTTAGCAAACCTGTCTCATGTAGTACGCTACCTTACTCTACACTAAGCCTCCTGCATTGCGATTAGTATTTCCTAGTTTCTTTAACTGATGGTACAGTTGACCACCAGTCCCAGCTTCCAGAATAATATAGATATTGTCGGCATCTTCGAAGAATCCATACATCTTTATGATATTTGGATGGTTGAGATACGTCTGAATCTTCAATTATCTTATAAACTGCTCCGTAATCTACTCCTAATGCAAAATTTTCTTTTAAATTTGCTTCAGAGCACATATGAAGTTGGTATTTTTTTATCTCACAAGAAAAACTTTCCCGTATTTACCAACTCCCAGTTGCTTAATTTGCTAGAAATTCTACAAACAAATAGGTGCTCTTGACTTCGGCCTTTACACTTTCGCAACTTAAACCTTATCCCGAAGCTAAACACTTTATACGAATCTATCTTGCAAGGCTTGTTTGCTTTCGAGAATCTCTTCAAGGTTATTGTGGAAATTCGTAGATAGAAAATAAGACTGTTGGGTAACTTATTGGATATTCCCTACATCTATGCTTGTACGACGGTTTGCAATTTTTTTATTCATTTAAACGCTGTTAGAATTAGAAGGATTTTACTTTTACTATGGTGTTTGAGGTTTTTAATACTCTACTTAGCAACTTATATCCTCACCTTCCTTGGCAAGGATCGGAGTTGATGGAGGTGCGGATATATAATCTGTGGAACGTTTATTTCGCGTGGGAGAACTAGCGGTTGTGCTGATAGGATACATTTTTTTCTTTTGGTATATCATGGCAAGCTGTTCTAACGACAAAGGGGGTTTTTTTCCATGTGGAGACTATACAAACCTGCTTTTGCCTACAGGGTGGTGAGGAGTCTTGTACTGATCAAATGAAAGATCACCTTTCTTTCCACCATCAAAATCAAATGAAGAATCGAATTTTGCTGGACTAGAGCAATCAACGGTGCTATCGTGTTTATGATTTCTCTTGAATATTTCATGTTTTGATATTTGAATTGAACTTTCTTTTTTTGAATGGTAGTAAAACCCATTTGGCCGACTGCGACTATTTTGGTCCTAACTGGTTGCATTTAGAAAAATTGCACTTCCTTTCATCTCTTTCATATGATTATGCTTATCGTGAAAGAATTTTTTATTCTCATGGCTTGAGTTTAGATTCGCAGAAATTTCATTTTGATTGTGCATGTTGACGCTATTTGGTGTGTTATCATTGTTTATTTCATTTGTGCTACTGTAGCTGTGGATTGAACTTTTAAACATTTACATTTTTTCTCTTGGAACTACGTTTCCGTGAAAAGGAACATTTGAAGCTTGGGAATGATTCGTATAATTGTTGTTAGACGGTAAAAAATTAGAATTTTGTATGATGGTCGGATGATGTGAAGTCTTTGGCTCATGTTTAATGTTATTGCTTAAGTTGTTTTGGAGGTATTGTTTGTTAGGAGGGATTGCATTTTGGAAGGAATTGTTATGGTGGTTTTGATTGGCTGAGCTCTGTTTATTCTGGTCTATGTTGCGTTTTTATTGAACTTAGTGATTCCAAATACCGCTTTTTTTCATTATGAAGTTGTTTTTATCCTGAGATCTATTTGGGAAGTCATTGTTTACAACAGAAGATTGGTGATTTAGGGGATTTCTCGGCTATATTGTTGAGTTTTTAGGCTGCGTAACCGCCTGAAAGTATGGATATTGCATCAAAAAGTCGATAATTTCTGATATTCTTTCTTTCCAATCTGTGTTTATATTATTAAGGGCTGTTTTTCTACTGAAAAATTATTACTACGATCTTTATTTTTAAAAATACCTTAACATTTTGTAAACTTTATTGAAACTCACTCTTTCTTCATGATTTTTTATCAATCTAGTAAGTCTGTCTCTTACTTAAAGAATTTTTGACAGACAAGTATGCTTATACTTGCCATAGTCCTCTATAGAGGTTTTATTTCGTAAAAATTCTCATTTAAAAAAACCTAAAAAGGAGCTGATTCTGAGCAATCTAGCTTTTTAATTTTAACTAGTTGCAAAGTAAGTTTGAGTATGTTAAAATTAAATTCAAAAGAAAAACATATATACAAATGCATTAAGAGCATCTTCAAACGTTTTCATCTCCATTCAGTCATCCCTTCAACGGAGTAACATAATAATCTATAAGCTAACACGTTGAATCAAACGAGAAAACAGGTATCAGAAATAAAAACCAATTTGTGCAGGATATCGAACCGAAGAAAAAAATGTAACACAAAAATTGTAGCAAACTTAATCAAAATCAAGATTCCGACATTTAGAGTTCTTCCTCGGATTAGGAGTCAAAACTTGGCGTTGATAACTCTATGGATAGAACTCTAGGATTAGACGAGAGTGATGACGGATATTTGAATTTTAACGTCAGTAAAGTGGATTAGCAACGCTAAAAGACTGGTCAAGAATAAAAGACTCATGTTTTCGAGGAAAAAGCAAGTGATGCAGGAAAACAGTTATTTGTAGATCGAAATCAAATCACAGTTAATCTTCTCCCTAAACAAACAGCTTCTTAGTCAATTATGCTTACAAATAAAACTGGATCCGAGATGGAGGTCAAAATTCACAGTATTTTTCCTATAAGCCTAATAAACGAAAAAAGATACAAAATTCACTCAAATAAAAAAAAATCCGATAAGGTAATTGTAGTGTTGGGGCCCTGGGAAAACTATGAATTGGTTTTAATACTCGGAGAAGAAGGCTAAAATAACAAACTCGATTCGCTTATTAACCAAAAGGAAGATGAGTTTGGCGATGTCTTTTAAACCATGACAATTCAATATTCCACATCCAAAACAACAAACAAACAGAAAATATATATCCCGGTAAATATTCACTATATAATGCCAAAACTTAAGTTAAACTTTAAAGGAAATAGTGAAATTGCGACTATCTGCACTAACTCCTCTAGGATTGAAAAAATTGCCAAAATAAGACTATCTTAGAATTCTTTTTCTCAGTATCCCTTGGAAATATCTCTGTCGCTCTCGAAATTATTCGACTCAGGACTCATTAACGAAAACAGATCATACACATATCTTAACAGGAACTCTTAGAACAATGGTAAGTGTCATTCGGACAGTAAAATCATCCCAAAGATAAATGCACTTCTAAAAACGCATGGATGTGTCAAAGTTTTTCCTTAGAGATTAGCAATGTTTGACGGATAAACATCAAAAGTGATGTTGAGGAAGGATAACACTGACAAAGGAGCAAATAAGGGAGTTCTTGTTATTCAAATCTAAGGAAGTAGTTTAAACTTTATTGTTGGGGTTTCTTTTTTCTGAAACGCATGATTTTCGAAAAAATAATTACTGTTGATTGTATCACTTAACCTGTAAAATTCCATTTTTTATTTCCACAAGGCCTAGTTGTTGAAGCTTTTCCAGATTTTTCAAACTGATTCCCGACTTTTTCACTTCACCTATTCTAATCGAAGGGGATGATCTAGTATCTGTAGCAACTTCTTTTAATTTTTTCATCAGTTCTTCTACGTGGAAATAGTTTGAAATGCTATGTTTTTGAGTGCTACTTTTCGCGTATGCTCGTTCTTCTGACATTGTGTAGTGTTATTAGCCGTTATCTGGAATGAGGTTGGAAAGAGAATTGAAATCCGTGTCTATCTTATTAAATGAGAAGGTGTTTGGCAACGACATTGATTAAAGCCAACCTTCAAAATCTTGTTTCGTGGGCTTTTCCCACTCCCTAACTTAGAATTACTCCAAACCTAGATAATTGCTGATAAGACTAAACTTCCCTGCGCTTCCACCTGCTTCTACTCCGAGAATGACACTTACTTGAGCTTAATCTACAAGTTTCTCGAACTCAGAAAGTCGTTAATTCGGCCAATCCCACTCTTTCAACTCTCCGAATCTATTTTAGTTGTTTGAGTTAAGAGCGAATATTAGATGTTAGGGATTATCGATAATAATATAGGCATGCACCCCCTTCCCCTTGTAGGAAAGTAGAGCCTACCTCATTATGGGAAAGTTCGGGAGACCAAAGAGCTGGGCAAGGCTGTCTAGACTTCTGATTACCTTAGGTTCGTAAAATTCCACGTATAAAGTTGGCACATTGGCAGATCTGAATTTTTCAGCTAAGAGTTTGAGAAACTTGCTGGCGCCTTAATTTTTCCTCGAATTAAAAATTATCTTCTCCTGATGGGTTGGTGGCGACGGATAAGTGGGATAGTTTCTACGGTAGAAGTTCTGATAGTCAAGTTCATAGAGCGGCTGACTCATTATTTTCTATGAATGATGGTTTTAGTGATTGTAGTCATATAGGTTGCCAGTAAATACACCTTAGATTTGATTTCTATGACGACTGTTGAGGAGAGAGAAATTAAATAGTCTTTCCTGTTTGAAACGAGAAATCAGCAAGGAAGCATATATCAGAACTCCGATAATGAGCAGTATTTTGTATTTTTTATCGTCAGGGATGTTTGCCTTGGAGAGAAAAAAGATGCCTGCGACAACAGAGATAGATGCTATCAAAATTGTTATTATCCATAGCAACATTTTTTCAATGGCCAATATCTGTCTGATGTTTTTTTTTTAAATTTGCCTTATTTCTTATTTTGATAAAGGAATCAAAAATGATCACATACACTAGCATTTTCTGAATTCATATTCATTGATTTCTACAGCCAGCTTAATCATATACCATGGAGTCTTGCATTTTCAAGACCCCGATATTATTTTTCTCATTTGATCTCCATCGAAGGATTTCAAAATAACATCTGCGAATCGAAGAATGCTGAAATGACCTGCATTCAAAGACAAGAATGATAAAAAACCAGAATAGCAGCAAAGGTTGGTTTGATCAGTTATGAAAATATGGATAGAAAAAAACGTTTTAGTGAAATAGATTTTAGAAGGATATTCAGAAGATCAGTTATGTCACTTTCCACTGATGACTTTCTTGAAGATTTCGAAGAGTTCGGGTTTGGCTATCTTTCCATCGGAGTTTTTGTCGACAGCAGTGACAAATTGGTCAACTTAAGCCTTAGTGACCTATCTATTTTGACCCATGTGCTTGAGGGCATCGTTAATAAGACTTCGGACTTCGTCAGCTTCTAGTGTTCCGCTCTTATCTTTGTCATAGGCATCAAAAACTGCATTGACTGCACTTCTGAGATCGTCGTCAGATAAACTCATTTCCAGCTTTGTGATTGTTTTATAATTATAAAAACCCGAATTTATGGAATGATTTAAAGCCATCATTTAAACCATTATTAGATATCATTTTTTTTCGTATTTTCAATTGTTCATCAAACAAAAGGATAAATAATCCGAGGAAATCGGACCGATCAACTCTTCATCGGCAAGTCTTCAGGTAAACAAATGGAAATTATCAGGCTTTGCTGAAAACAGACTTGTTTACAAAAAATGCAAAATTTTTCGCCTTACTGAGAAAGGTAGGGTTTGTATCCCTGAAAAACATGTGTTTTTGCCTACTTTTAAATCAGTTGAGAAAAAATTATTAGAGAAAAAGGTCTCTTATATCAATTTGATTCGATAAGATTTCCAACAAAGCTAGACGTAAATTTCCAAAAAAACAGCAATTAATCCATCAGTCAAGCAATATTATTGAAAATCACTATAATCCCTCATGGTATGAATAGAAATTATTCCTCATAATTGTTTTTTTTTCAGTCAAGATCAGGCCGTCACGAAGAAGCTCTGAATCATAGTGGGAGGTACATTTCGTAAGTAAATTCAGTGATTATAGGTAACTCTGGTAGCTCAGCGGTTAGAGTAGTGGTATGATAAGCCATTGGCCGTAGGTTCGATTCCTACCCAGAGTACTTTTTAAATTCGGGCATTAAAAATCTACGTTTACTTAGAAAAGTTATTATCTCATCGAGTTGAAATGTTAGAAACCATAGCAACTCTAGTAGCTCAGAGGAAGAGCGCTGGCACGACAAGCCAGAGGCCACAGGTTCGATTCCTGTCTAGAGTATATTTTTACAAAAATATAAAATAAATCTAGTGAAAAAATGAAAATTTATCAATAGTTTTCAGCATCGACAAAGGATACGTCACAGTTATCGTATATTGAGTCAGATCAATATCAACATCAATACATCACAGCTAATCATTTTTATTCCATTTATCTATTACTTATAAGTCGTATAATTCTATATTCTCTTTGTTTTGAAGGGAATCAGTTCTTATCATGGATCCGCATCCAAGAATGAAGCTAAACGAACACCCACTGACCAAAATAGATATGGGAATGGTGATGAACCTTCTTGTCTGAATTGCAGAGTATAGCCCAACTCCCAATCCGAAAAGTCCCCCAACCATGAATCCCATCATTGCTCCGTTGAGGGCATTATGCTTGGCCTAAATCATTTTAGCTTTGAATTTATTGAATTTTTTGGAAAATTTGGAAGAGTTATCATACGCGATTAAGTTTTTTGAAAACTGTTCTCGCTGGAGATATTTTTAGTAGGGATCATTTACCATGTTTGGCTATGAAAATGGCTGTAAAGAGTTTGATTGTTATTAGGTTGGCTTGACCCACGACATAAAATACGATGACTTACCACTATTAATTTATATTATATGGGTTTTTTAGGAGAAAAAAAGCAGATTATCTAATTATTAAACACAAATTCATGCCTATCAACAATACCACACCCGAAAAGATCCTACAGAAGTACGGAAAGTTGCTAAGTCAAGACTACTAAAAGTTTGAATCTATTAGTAAAGACTTGATTAAAGAGTTGGAAACGAGTAAATCAATTCAATCAAATGTGATATCGAAGCTCATGATCGAACTTTAACATTTATCAATGAATGAGCAAGAAGAAGTGCTTCTGTGCTTCAACTTTTTGAGATGTGTTGCTGTAGTCAATTTTACTAATCTCGCAGAAAATGAGGTGTACCAATTGCTTTGTTTGATATACGCCCAAAAAATTGCTATGATCAAATAGAATCTGACAGTGACCAGCATTGGTGCTGGATATGTGCTGAGCGAAATAATGCTGAAGATGGTTGAAAAAACAAGGCAGACCATCCCTTAGTATTTTTCATGGGTGAATAGAGTCACAGAAAGTCTTAAATAGCTGCTTTCGATCAAACAAACTCAAAAAGATCTTTAAAAATACGAATAAAAAGATAAAAAGAGTAAATTTAATGACTTTACACTTAATTTCGCACTCTCCTACATGAAAAATTCTTAAACAACTCACATGGTTGAGTTTCTACCGCTTTTAGTCAAACAATTCGGAAGGTATGTGCGCGTTTTCAAGAGAAACGTATTTCTGGAGCTCAAGATAGTAGGACTTATAAGAAAAAACATCGAAGAGATAAGGTAGCTGCTCCCTACCGAAGGGTCATTGCTCAAAAGCTTGACAGTAGCAATCGAGGAAGAACTGGAATCAAATGAAAAGGAAAATGCACCAGTCTATCTTGATGAACCGTAGCAGTTCAGATAGCTGACTCCAAGGATAATAACTGAAGAGCCAAATATGAAAATGAAATTACTTAAAAAGAAAAAAAACAAGCTTCAAAAGAAAATACAGACCGACTTGAAGTCTAAAATTAAAGAAAAGCTTCAGTAACAGAAAATTATATCGGATGTCAAGAGATAGAAAATTGCTCGCCAACAAAAAAAACAGATATTTGTATTGCAGAAGCAGACTTAATAAGCTAAAAAGTACAGCAACGCCATGAAAAAAGCAAAACAAATCAGAAAAAGGAACAAAGCGAAAAAGTGATCCCTGATTAGTATTTTACTTCATGATTCTCATTTGAAATAACTTATTGAGGGAAAGATACCCTATTTCTAAAATATTTGGAGTTTTCTAGAATATTTTCAACTCAATAATGCTTTGCTTCTAGTGTATAAATAGTGTTGTTTCGGAGCGAGAGAGATATTAATATTTAGATTAAAAAAAATAAGTAAGATCAAAATGGAGCAGCCAGTAGAATAATCCAAACAGAACGGATAAAATGTTGAACTAGCCCAGACAAGAATATTCGTGCACTTGCTGAACAGAGAGGACTTGTAAAATGTCGAGACAAGAATAGTCAACATTGAAAACTCTCTTAAACTGAGTGAGTGCGGAGTAATCCTTCAAGACAAGTTAAAGATAGCAATGAACAACATCGAATGCAAAGACAAGATTGATGGGAGTCCGCTGAACTAGGAAAAAACCATTTCCGATTTGGAACTAAAAGACGAGGCAGATTTGTTTGTATTTTTTGATGGAATAAAACCGATTATTAAGGAGGAAGTTCAGGAGATAAAGTACGATTCTATCACCAAGTACTCGTTCTTGGATGACAAGACCAAAGTCAAGTAATTTTTTTCAGTAATTTTTCAGGATCTATCTCGAACTGGAAGGAATCGGGGAGGTGCCCGATGGCAATATTACCTCCAGGTTTTTGGACAGAAGCTTTGAAGTCAAAATCAACGATTACAACAAGAAGAACTGGATATTTGCTGTCCCAAGAACCCAGTGTCAGATCAGGGTGAAGGAAAGCAAAATAATCAAGAAAAAAGACAAACTGATAGTTGTCCTGGGAAAAATGGCTGAAAACGATAGTTGGTTCACTCTGCACAAAACGAAAATGATCGGTGAAAAAGAAGAGTTTTGAAACAAGTGATTTATTTATAGATAAAACTTCTGAGTATCTTAACTTATTCGAAGAGTAAATATATTTCATTTATCTCGACAGAACTAATTTTTCTTCTCTATAATCCAGTGTTCTATCGATGAATACAACAACAGATTACCGAAGAAAGCAAGATAAACCCACTCCTATGACTGTTCTCAGAGAACTTTACAACGACTACTCTTTGCAGAAGAAAAGTTAGAACAAAATATCGAGTAAACTCTCAAAAATTATCATGAAACAGAACCTGAATAAATAACCGGGGAGGAAGTGTTTGAACTATGCTAAAAAACTAAGCAAAATATTGTCAGCTGAGAATGCGACAAACGGTTGTTAAACAAAAAATTCTCTGACCGAGAGAAAGGCACATGCTCAATCGAGTAATGATAAAACCTCTTTCTGTTGGAAAACATTTAGTCGAAAAGATACATAAAGTACTAATTTCTAAATGTAGAGCATGAGGAAGATAAAAGAGTATTTTTCCCAGACATGTACACAAAAAGCCATCCTTTTTTTGTCTACTCCCACGATCTGCGGGAAAAGTAGGTCGTCCCTTCCGTGCGGGAAAACCTCAAGTCGTTGACACCCGTAGTACACCCACGCAATTCTAGCTACATCAGCACCCCGACTTCAAATTTGGAATAAGTACTCTTCAAAATCCATTTAGATGCGATAGTATAGGAAAAACCACTTGTCAACCAATCAGTTGAAAAAAAAACAATGGGAAAGGGTTAGACATAACTTTATTTTAAAGAAATTTTATAGGAGTCCTAATAAGGATAATTAGTTGATAGTTAGATCAGGAAACCACCTTTAGAAGGAATTTTAAAGAACCAAAGAAAATATTTTTCCGGGATCAATAACTCTCAAAACAAACACCTGATTATGCTAACAACCATTCTGAACTAGCACTTGATACTTTATAAAATGCCGATATCAATATGCATTCCTTGGAAAATACTTAATGAAATTATTAACCAATCTAACTGATATTCCTAGTTAAATTTAAAGCATATTTTAGTTTCCCGACGAGTTTTAAGTCACTCTCAGCTGATATTTGAGCACACGCAATTTTCTAGCTACTATTTTAAGCAATATAGATGAAAAAATTGAGCTAAGCTAATTTTGGGCGCTTTAAGTGCAAAAATACGGTAGTAGTTTCGAACCAAAATGCTACTACGCATTTATGGGGTACTGTTTAATAATGATTTATAATGTTTAAGCATCCATAAAGGATAAAAACATTTTATTGGGCGCTTTTTATTCAAGTGAAGGATCCTATAAAATAAATTGAACCACGAAAAACTGTATTGTTTTTTCTATTAGTTTTCTTTCTACTTTAGAAAATTGAGTTTTTATGTAGAGAGGAGCTTCCTAAGGTTTTAGTCAAAATTAGCTTATATTATCGTTCCTATAAAGATCAAATTTCACTTAGAGTGTTTTGTGTTGTTGGCTACTAAATTTTTGGAACTCCCCACGTGCAATCTTTTTCGATGCCCAAATTGTCTTGGTGCATTCTTATTCTGAAGAATCCTGATTACCCCCAATAGGTTCCCCAACTATTCCTTCCTATCCAATACTCCACTCCATTTTCCACTCCGAATCCAACGACTGCAATTTCATGGTTGATCGAAACTGTGCTGAGTCTTTCCTGATATATTCCCCCGGTATAATCGTGGAACTTTGAAGTGGCATCAACCCCACAAGAAATAGGCCCTCTAGCGTATATTTCAGCTTTCATTTCGTCAGCTCCTCTGATTACCCCGTACTCTGACACTTTCCATACAGGATATTCTTTTTGTGCCCAACAATTTGCTTCATCTCTCGGAGGTTTACAGTTCTTGCATTTTTGAATACCAGAGCATTAAAATTTTTCGGGATTTTTTGCGAGATAGTTTTGACAGGTCTCTTCAGGAATCCCGTCCCTTGCTGCGAAAACATAGACTTCCCCTGGATTACCTCCACTACAACTTCCACCAGCTCGACAGTTAATGATGACTTGTGGAGAAAGGGACATTTAAGGCCATACTTTTTTTCTCTTTATGTTAATTCGGTCGGATAGGGAACTTGTTGGAGCAAAGGCCCAGCAGCTACCGCAATATTGAGGTATATGTTGGTTTCTTGACAATGACAGGTAGTTAACCCCATCGACGTTCCTCCAGTCCCAGCTATCGGGGATTTCTTATTTTTTCAAGTATTACTGAGGTCTTTGAGTAAGGACTTTTTCTTTCATATTCCTCGGGGATATTCTTTGGCAGTTCTTCATTTTGTAAGAGTTCAGTTTTGCGATCAATGAGAACCGTTTTAATCTATACTCTTTGCTGAGATGCTTTTAATACTCACCTAGAGTTGTGGTGTTTCTCTAATCGTTGGTCCATGTGTCTCTGGGAACGCCCCACGAGCAATTTTGCTCCACCCCAAGGTTATTGATGCCTCTAATCAGCCTGAAGTTTCCTCCTTCTCCCCAGTAGCTGCCCCAGGAGTTTCTGATGATCCAGAACTTGACTCCATTTTACTATCCCCATCCTTGAACACTGATATCATGATCTGGAGATTTTCTATCACTTGAATCATTGTGGATACCTCCAGTGTAATCTTAAAGAGCCTGAGTGATAGCAAGTTAACAGGTGATTGGCCCTCTTTGGTAAATTTCATTCATCATATTTTATTCTCCCTGAATAACACCGTATTCCTCCAAACCATATATTTTTGCTCTTTCTTCGGCCCAGCATCCTTTTCCAGGTAGACAATTTTTACATTTTGTCATTGATGTGCATGTCATTCCCGTATCTACTCCCTATGCTTGATAAGGAGCACATGTTTAGTCAGTGATATTGTTTTCGTATATCCACTTATACGCATTTCTAGGATCTCCTCCATGGCAACCATGGTTGAAATCATTGCAGGATAGCAAGACCTGAGGAGCCAATAGGATATCCGGAAACTCGGCTTTTCTTTTGATTTTGATACGATCGCTGATCGAGGAAGTTACGGAGAAAGACCAGCATGACCCGCAATAAATAGGGATATGCTGATTTTTTTGAATGGTCAAGTAGTTAACTCCATCTACATTTCCCCACCAGAAATTTGTTGGGAGGCTGACTTTTTAGAGTTTGGTTTTAACGACACCGATGAATTCTTACTGCTTTGACTAAGGATTATCTTATTGCCGAGCTGCAAAACAAGCGGCAAAGAATAACAGGACGAAAAAGATATAGTGACCAGTTTTCATTGTTTATGAAAAAATAAAAATTTATAAATAAATATCTAATTAAATCTATAGTTAAGAAACTATAAATAAATAAAATCATTCCAAAAGAGGATCATAACTGATAACCCCATGCAGTTGCACACTATGACCTAATCCATTTAAACAATTTTTTTACAATTTTCTCGAAAATTGCCGATGAAAGTCGGACAAAAATTTCGTAGATTCCATGTAAAACTGCCACAGGAAAGAAGAATATGATGTATAAAGCAATTAATCCATTGCTTTATTTATTATCACATTTCCTTTAGATTATCAAAATGCTTTGGAGAAAGGTTCCGAACAAAATCGAAGTAACAATAACTAGGGCGTACAGAAAGAGTACAAACAGCACAGAAAACACTATCGCGAAAAACAGTATAAACGATGTACCTAGTCCTTTTGCAACGCCTTTTGTGATTCTTGAACAATCACTTTCATTGTCACTAGATTCATTTTTATCAGAATCGTTATCAGGTTTTTTTTACTTACACTTATGCCATCTAACCCACTGGTCTCCGCACTGATAACAAAATTGATACCCACAAACACAAGTCATGTGATCACAGCCCTTACTTTTTTCAATGAGATTTTTGCATTGAGAGCATTGACGATAATTAAGGCTTAGTTCGAAAAATTAAAGCTAGTTTATAGCACATTAACCTTAATGTTTTTTCAACCAACACTTAGTGCAAAATTTTTATTTGCACTTGAGACAAGTAATTTCGTCATTTTTTATCTGTTATAACTGTAAAACCCCTTCATTACACTGTTAATTTGGACACAAACGAAGCATCTAATTTTTTGAAACTCTATAGAAGTTGGAAACTTTCGCGAATTTTTGTTTTAGATCAAATGGAAGCTATTCGTATGCCTGACTATCTTCACTGATCAAACTTTTGCACCCCTATTAAGGGCAAGACACCTCTTGAAAAAGTTGGATTCGATACATTATATAATCATGGAGACAGGAATTACAGAAAACGTGACCACATCCCGGTATTTTCGTTTGTTGACTATCAGGGAGTTACACTTCGCAAATTCCGCATGTGAACTGCTCTACACAGGCTTTATCTTTGGTTTTGTCATGATCCAGTTTAAACCCCTACATGGAATCATGGAGCTCTTTTTTGTCCCCCGACAGGGGTGATTTCACAGCTTCGAACAATTTGGTTTGTTGCAGTTTACTTTGTTCTTTGTTTAGAATCATGGTGCATCTAATAACGTTTGGTAACTTAGTTTTGAACTTAAGACACTTCTATATATTCGTTGATCTCTAGAGAATTTCTCTTCGGGAAGAGTGATCTGATATTTTCACTTTTATTTGCTTCTGATGGACACCCTCGCGATACTAGGAACCACTCTCGAATGACTTGCCACTTACTCCATGGATTACTAAAGCAGAATTAAGAATCGCTATCTCTTTTCTTTTATTTTAAGCCTTGAGCATATTTTCTTGCTTTTGGCGTTATTTTCGATCTTCGATTTTTATTATAGTAGAATATTGGAGTTAAAACGCTAATTAAAGGGAAATCTCGAAATTGTGCAAAGTCAAATATTGCTCGAGTATTTATTTAGCAGATTCGGACTTAGTTCGACTCTATTAGTGATATAAGAGTTGTAAAATATTAAATTTATCTTAAAATCACAATAACAGCACTAATCAGACTGAAATATCAATGAAAAATCTCAGAATATCAAAGAAAAGTCCCTCCAAAGTTCTTAAAATGATCAATATTCCTCATAGCCATCGGTATCAAAGCAGCATTGACGCAAATTCACCCTTGAGTTCTCTAACTATCCACAAGAGATAATCTTCTTAAATTTCACAAACAAATCGAAAAAATAGTGATCAAAGAAGCCCTGGGGACATCACGCTATCATCTCGTGGGAGGAAAATAGATCAATTTTTCACTAGGAGCACAAGCAAAGAAAAAAAAAGTTCCAAGAGTCCTTATATTAGATCATTTAGAGGAAATATTGACATGAGATCAGAAAGTCTATCGAAAAATCTCAAGTCTGAAGCCAAAAGCGATCAAAGTGTCAAAAAAATTCCCATAAAATACACTCATGCAAGACTTGAATCCCTTCCTTAAAATAGTTCTCGGACATCAATAGGGAACATTGAAATGGCAAAATAGTTGCTGAGGAGGGGATAAAATCGAAAGTCCTTGTTAATACTAAAGAACATCCTGTAAACAAATGCAAAGAATGTGGATGCTTTGTTCTTGATAGGAATAAACTGGTTCAATCTACAGTAATACGAACGCTCGATCCAGGTAATGAAAAAGTTGCAAGAGTATGACAGAAAATATAGTATTCACACCTATCTTATCAATGCGATCAGTCTATGTAAAATGGGAGGTGAGAAAAATAAGTAGCTATCGACTTTAGGTGCTCTAGGGGAGATTTAAGAGGCTGAACATTTTTTCTAAGATTAAATCAAAGCCGAAAATTTTGCCTTCAGTGACTTCTTTCTGCTGAAAGGTCACCTTTTGACGAAAAACAGAAGTGAAAATAGTATATTCCAGGCAATTAAATGTTACAAATAAATAATTGAGAGAGATAAAAAAAACTATGACGCTCAAAGATTCTTAGCCGAATGTTACGACATCATTGGTGATATATAAAACTGTATCAAAGTTTACGAAGGATTAATCAGGAAGGAGCGCTAAGCAAA
>JAOWAT010178880.1:0-21889 GCA_028571025.1 Longipedia americana
TGTTAGAAGACAGACATCTTTTTCCAGTAGGTTTATGCTTATAAGTAATCTACGATTGCATGAAAATTTTTGTTCCTGAAGAAAAAACTAATTAATGAAAAGGAAGAATTCCCCCTTTTTTTTAATTATTTGAATTAGCATCTTGCTAGCCTGCTTTTTTTTTATTAGTAGTATTTTTTTTATCCTCTTCCAAGCAAATTTTGTTCGGATTTTGGATTTATTTTGAAACGAGGAAAAATAACATCTTTTATCATGAGCTGTGGGGGATGAAGGTTCCTGGCCTTTTGCATAAAACTTTGTTTTAATATTCATGATATTCCATTTCTTAACTCCATTCATCTATCAAATTTGGGGGGTAGATGTCTTTCCTTGACTAAAACTGCAATCTTTCAAGTCAAAAAGGTTGTTTGACTTTATATTTGAAATAGTTGGATTCCCCCCGGCTCTACGAAAAAATTGAAGAATAGCGAACGAAAACCCAATAACTATAACCTCTTATCATATAGCCAAAAACACAACCTTTAATTTTTCAAACTATTCGTAGAGATGCGGGCAGCGCTTCGTTCAAATAAGGGTGGTTAAAATTAAATCTGTAATAATTGATTAACATTCAATGAGAGTCAACAAATCTTTCAGAAATCAGGAAAAGGTCATTAAATAAAGAGCCAAACCTCTTTAAAATTAAGACACTCCTCCTATGAAGAGATACCTCTCGCCAGAAGAAAATACCGTTCCATTTGATCGGGTCAGAAAGATACCTCACACCAATGACTATTCTGTGGATAACGAATAGACTGTCAAAACTCCTAAGAGGGTTTCGACTCTTGAAAAACTCGACAATAAGAGTACTCCTCAAAAAAATAGGAAAAAGACTGAACTCACAAACTAATCACTAAGGTCGAGGTTTGCCCATCTACTACCCTAGCATCAACGATCTATATTCTCCCTTTAGCATCAGACCTTGGTCAAAGCTCAGAGAAAGCTCGATTAACATCTCTAGTACCTAAGACTTAATCGGGGACATCGAAAAGGGTAGCTATTTGGAAAAATCCGCCAAAATCTGATTTAGGGTGCGCAATTTTTTATCAGCATGAGTCAACTCAAACAGATTCTTTTCTTAAGTCATTAACTTTATCATATCACCTAATAAACCAACAGTTCTAAGCAGACTGACATCAGAATCAGCCTGAATCTTAAACATAAGAAATCTTTGTAGGAACGTCGGGATGTCTTCCGCCTTAGACTTCATAACTATCTCAAAGAAAATAAAACTAAAAATTAGGAGCAATAAAAAACATAGAAAAATTTGTTTATTCCATAATTTTAATTTGAGTTCGAAAAGAAAAATGCCGAACATTTCAAAGAGGATAAAAATTAGATGCCTAGGATATTCATGTCCTCATCCCGAAGTGCCTTTTAAAAATCCTAGAAAAGGATAAACCCATTTGACGTTCTAGACGCAGGAGAAAGTGAGAATTTCAAGAACAAATTGTTCAAACTAGTGAAAGAAAAGGAAGAGGAGATGAAAAAACTCAGATAAAGAAAGTCTGAGGAGGCAGCTACCTTTAAATCTCAGGATATATTGAAAGTCCTGGATAACATTTACTTTGCCTACCTCTCGAAAAATATCAGCAATATGTTTCGGTCCTCCCTCGTCGAGATAGCAGTGAAGAAGGCCTTACACAGCATTGAGCATGTTAATAGAGTACTCGATGTGCTTGTCAGCAGAGGAGGGGAGAGTGGATTCATGAAGGTAGTCTAGCATCGGGAAGGACAGATCATCCAGATAGACAAAAAAAAGTATAGGAATATCCGTGAACTCATATAAAAAGAGTACAAATGAGCTATCTCTTTTCATTTAAATTGTTCTTATATAGATCTATTCTTACTAATTTACTTCCAGAAAGCACCCTCCTATCCACTAATCAAAAATCAACCAATCAAATCAAAGTCTTTTTTCTACTTGCGAGACCCCATGTTCTTCATATTACTTCCTTGAGATGATCCATTTATCGAAAACTTTCATTGATGACATGATCGTTGCTCCTAGCCAACTTGAAATTGATCTTTAATTTTTCTAATTAGTCGTGAAAACCTTCATCTTGCTTCCACAACCCATAAAATCAACCTCAAGCAATTCTCTTTGTAATCTGTCTGGCATCGTTGAGAAGGATGACCCTCCACCAATTAACTGGATGTTTGGGATTATCTATTTCCTTTGCTCCGGCTAACATTTTTACAAACACTGGCTGATCAAATGCTGGATTCCTTTGAAGTTGTCCTCAGGTCTCTAGTTGAACAATATCTCAGGAACCATGAACAGTTCCTTACCGAAGACCAGTTTATTTTTGTCCGGTAACTCAAAGACAGTCTTATCAGTATGCTAGTTAAAACTTGCCACTTCCCCCCTAGTTTCCAACAAATGACAGTGATGATGCTTCACCTATCTCATAACATCCTAAATTATCATCTTTAAAAACATACATAACATCCCCATTATTTCATCTTGTCAGTCAATACCCCGTGGTTCCTAAAATTGCTATTATACTTCCCATTATTCAAAGAATGCTTAAAAAGCTATCTGGTTAAGGTTTACCCGCCAACAGAAGCTCGAATTATTCCCTTGTTATGGATGAAACCTTCAACAACAGGCACAACATGGATACATTCAGCACCCACATCGACCACCAAAGAACTTTCTAGAGCGAATAGGTAAGTTGATAGAACTGGAGCTTTGTGCATGAACAGACCATTGAAACCGTAACCCTCAAAGAATAACTCTATCAGCTTGTGTCTGTACTACTTGCTACATAGAGGAGGTTAGATATAGAAAAGAGGACAGTCTGCAGGGTTTAGCATTAGGGTTTTGCCAAGTGAAAAATCGGTTATTGTCTGAAACCCGTCCCAATCTTCGATGAAACACTTCTAAAGGATGCTTTAGGGATTGCAGTTTTATTTAGCGAAGGATTGGTGGAAATCTATTTCGTGCTTTTCGCCGGTGTCTTTGTTTACTTGCACGTACTAAATATGTTTTTTTTCAACTTACTGTGGGAACCATGATGTCAGGTCGATCTTTCCCAGAGAATCCAATTTTGGTGTTTAGCGATCCTACCTCCATAATCAGAGGGATGCCATATTGGTGAGTAAATCCGTCCGGTATATACATATTAAATTGTAAACTGGCAGATATAATTAGTTCTCTATTTTATTATTTTTCTCTACCTTAGGGTTTGTTGATTTAAATAAATGCTCATATAAAAAATCCCTTCAAAAAATATCAACACTAAAGTATGTTAAATTATGAAATGAAAATAAAGGATGACTAATTTGACTGCATTTTAAAGAGAAAAGTTCTTTATTTTGATTTAAAAACTAGTCTTAACTTCGTTTTTTTTTTGTATTTAATAATTATAGAACTTTTAGGAATGAATTTAAAATTTGCCCTCCTTCTAACATTGTGTGTTACTGTCTCATTCTCGCTGAGTCTACAGTCCTCGATTCGACCAAAAAGCAATCAATGCTATTACGAAATATTAGGTATTTGTTGTGTCTAATCCAGAGAAAGACCAAAAATACACATGGGACATTTCTTCATTAGCCAAATAAAAGACAAAGTACAGAGTTCAAGTATCCGTCTACAGTCAAAGAAAAAGAAAATGGAGCACTATATATGATAAAGAAAGCTAATCAGTCGTGAACGTTCATAAATTGGCTCCAAAATACGGAACTTATGAGTTCTGCGTTTTCAATAAGAATTCTGCTAATTTTGAATACTAAATGAAACTCGCCCACGGAATCGAACTTATGTAATTGAACATGGTTCCTGACCAAAGTGATGCCATGCTTTTAGAAGAGTAACTCAAATGGATTAATGAATAAAAGGAAGCTATCTTTTAAACTATGTAAAAAAATCACGGCATGAGGGCCATTGCGAAGGACATTTCAGATTTATTCAGTACTAAAATGCACCTCTTTACAATTTTCATGGTTTTACTGATTGTACTATTCAACGCCCTTATCTTCAAAGAGATTCGAGACGCCATGAAAAGCAGAAAACTTATTTGATGCAAAAAAATGATAGAACCACAAAATGATTTAGGATATTATCACTCTTCAGAAGTCAATTTATTCTCATTTTTCATTCGGAAATTATTCAGAAATAGATATTCACACGTTTAAATGTCATGTTTTATAAATCAAATTTACCAAAACATGAAAAGAATATCACTAGTAATTTTTTCAATCGGATTCCTTCTAGTCTTAACAAACTCCTCTCCATAGCTTGCAAAGATCAAGTCATTCAAAGAACTTGGAGAGTACCATTGTCAACAGTTTCCAGTCTAACTCCTTTATAGAATCGCAACCGGATCATTAAGTGAGGTTTATGGAAAAGGCTACTCCTAATTTGACTGCTATATCCGTCAATTCGTTGGAAAAGGTATCTGAACTAAAATATTAAGACGGTCAAGGGATAGCCTAAGAATTGGAAGATGATTAAGAATAGGAACATGATGCAGAACTGTAATAAAATATCCCCGAAGTTGACCCCATTGCAGTGTAGTATGGTGAAGGAATTCGACAATGCTTGCCGAGTGGAATAGATTCAACTGAGGCAGTCTACGCATTGTGGAGATTTTACAGGTATATCATTCAGCATGATTATGCCTACTAGTGGCTCAGAGCTAAAATTAGATCCTGCTACGGTTACTAAGCCCAGAAACCCAATTCATGGATGGATGGGGAGCAGGCCTCGAAACGATTAAAACTGGACAAACTATTTTCAAACCAATTCTACGAATACGTGGATAAATTAATGTTCAAAGAGTTTCTTTACCCGATCATGACACTTCTAAAGAAAAATGTCCTAATCGCCGTTAATGGCCAATACACCTCATCAGGTAACCCTTTCTTAGGACAATTCATTGAAACAAAGAACTATATAGATAAAGAAGTTTTAATTCCTATAATATTTGAAACGGAATCAAAAGATCCGATATTTACTTATACAATTCCAGGGATTCCTTTGTTCCTGGCAGGATCCAGTGACAGAGTGTCTTGGGGTTTTTCGGGAGTTCTTGTCGATCGTTCCAATATCGAGGAAATATAGACAGTGGGGAACAAGTTTTATCATCATGACACTGAAATGTGGATTAAACTGTAAAGGAGAAATATTAGTATCCCTGTGAAAAACTCTTAATAGGGTTACCAATGTTCTTTTATGTTTTCAGCCTATGGCACCCTATACTAGAAAAAGAACTCAACCGGAAAAGTCGAAGAATACATTTCTAGATGGAGGTAGGATTAACCTCGCGTTCGTAATGTGTTTACTGGAGTATATTAAACAATTGAAAACGGAGGGATTATTACTGTAAGAAAACTTGAGTTTCCTTTTAATTCACTTGTCATTGCTAATTATTCCGGGATTTATAACTATGTCTGTCCCCAAAAACATCCGTCCTACTTCATATACCCAGATATGTCGGAATAGCCTGATTAGCCCGAGGGTAGGTGGCTTGCTAATCCTAAAAAAGGCTATATCATACTGGCGAATACTCATTTAAGCTCTGTAAAGTTTGAGGAGAATTTCAAAAGATAGGCCATGTCTTCGCTCTAAGAGTAATACAGCATTGTTCTCAGAAAGAAAATCAAAAACAGATAGAAATAGTAAGTCAGTAAACTTCAATTATAAGAACTATACGATTTAATGATGAACCTGAATCAGGATTCCCAACTGAAAAGAATAAAAGAACTCGTGGTTTAAATGTACAGAAAATCAAAGTTCCTGTTTTTACCCGACGAGAAAATAAGGAAAGAGTGTGATCAGCTGATAGCAATGATATAAAAATGGGATGGCAAATTAGATTCTAAATATAGTCCAGTTTATAAGATCTGGTGGTACTACACCAAAAAATTCACCTTCTCGTGGATTTCCTACTCCGATCTAGGAAAAGACATCGCTAGAAATAAAGCTTTAACCAACTCTTACTGGCTAAATCAAATGGAACTATGGAAAGAAGCAACCAGCTACAGCTAGTGCGACTGTCATTAATGGGAACCAATCAGATAAATTGTTAACGGTTCAAAATTCAACTCAACCTGCTTCTTCAACATCGCACGAGGACTGAATGCCACAAGGCTGGAGCTTATAAGTGAAGATGAAACTTATAAAGATTAGATAACCCTGCATGAAACCTACTATACAGGACCAAAAGTATTGAATCTAAAGCTAGGAGACAAATAGAAATAGGAGGCTGATGTTTTGATTGGAAATGACATTGATGAAGCACTTGGACTCTATTTCAGTAAGAATCTGGCAATGGTGGCTGATATGGGGAAGAGAGTTGTTTATCACAGAGGTATAAGGGAAGAAGTTGGCGTGTTTTAATTTAATGCTTAAATGTAGACATCCAAGTAACAAAAGGAAGTTCAGTCTGCTAGTCGGGATAAACCAACTGATGGTTAATTATGAGCTATTATTAATTTTCAATAATTTTCAATGCATTTTTTTCCAGAAGATTACCCAATACAAAAAATTGATTAACTATCATCAGAACTATTCCTTTCGCTTTGTACCTTTACTGTTCTTAAAGTAGAAACACTTGTCTTATTCTTCATCGACACCAAGCTGATCTTACATTTGGGAAAATCTATTAACACATTTGATCATATCCTAGACTAAAGTATACTCTGAGAAGCCAAGCCTGCGCCAGTTTGAAATATCAACTCTATCAATAACTTCAGAGTGTTATCCTGATGATCCCCGTGCTTGGCAATTTGCTGAGCGAGCCATCTAGTCTATTTTTTCGAAACCAATCTTTTTAATGAGGTTTGGAAGACGGATATGTACTGACCCCCTAAGCGCAGTTCCTAGGTTGGTGGGACAACAAGTTACCATTCCCAAAATGGGATCCGAGAGGAATACTTGCTATTGACCCGTAATTTTTTTGAGACCCTATTAAATCGCAGTGACTCCTTTGGAAAGTCTTGTAAACACGGAATGAATGTTGACACCTTGTTCCATAGAAATTATTCGAAGATGGTCTCCTTCGTTGACCCAAACAAGAAACTTTTAATCTTTGGACACAAAAATACCTCTTCCGTGAGGCCAATAGGAATGGTATCCGGAGGCAGCTTGCATTCTATCCTTTCCTCTAAAAAGGTAATGCTTTTAGACCAAAAGTTGGGTTTATTCACGAGTCATTTAGGTATGCTTGTAGAAATTTCCTTAGAACTAATTAGGAAGGGTCTAGAAAACTTTTTCCATGAGCTAGGAGATCTACAGTCTTGATTTTTTGTTTCCAGCTGTGTTAAGAGGAAAGAGCATCAGATTACGTGCTGTTCTAATTCTAGTGGATATTATTTTTGATTGGGAGGACTCTTAGAGCTGAGTTTAGATTTTTTAGGGATCTAGATCGGTGATGTGTTTCATAGATCCATCAAGTTTGAACCCAGAGTGGTACTATTCAATGAGCGGATGGAACAAATCCGAGAATAGGGTATAGGATTCCAGATCTCCAGCATGGCATCCGGTTATAGAATCCGAATTCATCACACCGGTGTTGATAGCTCTTGCTAAAGTCCACCCATTTTTAGAAATTTTGTTTTTGTTAGATTACCAGATTTACGGTGTCATAATTTTAGCCATGAGCGAGATATGGACTCCTTTCTACGCTTCAATTTTGGCATGTTAAATTTTTTTGGGATAAACATTATTTATCAAATCGTCATCCATGATGAGATCAAAGTCAGGATCGTTTTATTGTTTCATGGTCGATTCAGTAATAAACCCATCATTGTTACCAAGATTGTCTATAAGGGATTCCGATATAGGGATAGTTATTTCATTTTCGATTACTTCCCCTTTTTCAAGCTGGATTGTGAAGACTGGACGAGATATCAAGAGAAAAAAACTTGTCATTGTTAGTAAGGAAGGGTATCCTAAACGTAGCATTGTGTTATTATAGGGAAGAGGGAAAGTAAGGGATCCTATCTAAACAGAATTCGTTAAATATAATTAATGTTAACGCTAGCTACACTTTAAAGAGATTTTTATTAGTAAAAACTGTTCAGAACAGTTTAATGACACTTCAAAGAGAGAATGAACCATTTTTTTAAAAAAATGCCAATAATTCTCATAAAAAAGAATAGAATTGGATAATCGTCATATCATATTCGATTTAAATAATTGATATTCAGATAAAATACATAGAGAAAAAAATAAATGCTTCGAAAGGCAACCTTAGATCACCTAACAAAATACCTCAATCCTTCTTCTCAAGTTGTTCTAAGAGCTGATTTCAACGTTCCTATTCAAGATTCAAAGATTACAGACCCCAATCGAATAGTAGGTAAGTTTACATCTTTTAATATAGCTACACTCCCAACAATCGAGTAACTATTAAAACACAATCCGAAATCCTTGGTAATGCTCTCACATCTTGGAAGACCTAATGGCAGTAGAAATATGAAACATACCCTAAGACCAGTTGCCTAACACATATCCAGTCTAATAAACAGAAAAGTTACATTCCTGGAAGACTGCGTTGGCTAGAGCGTTATCAATACAATTAATAAAGCCAATGGGGAAGTCTTTCTATGCGAAAATGTGAGATTTCACCAAGAATAAGAAGGGTCTAAAAAAGATGCAGATGGTAACAAGATCAAATCCAATCCCGAAGCTGTAAAAAAGTTCAGAGAACAGCTCAGTCAGCTAGGAAATGTATATGTTAATGATGCATTCGGAGCCGCCCATAGAGCCCATAGCAGTGTGGTCGGAATTGCGCATAAATACAGAGTAGGAGGTTTGTTAATGAAAAACTAGCTAAAGTACATGGGAGAGTTTCTTGAGCAGCCTAAAAAGCCAGTTTTGGTGATTCTAGGCGGTGCCAAGGTGGCTGACAAAATAAACCTCATTGACAGCATGATAGACCTTGCCGATGAAATTATCATTGGGGGTGGGATGCGTTTTCCCTTCTTCCAGTAACTTTACGGGTATAAGATGGGAAACACACGGGTTCATCATCCGAAAAGTCCGGATCAGATATCCAATATCATGGAGAAGGCAAAGCAAAAGGGGGTTAAAATTCATTTTCCAGTTGATAGTGTCTGTGCAGCTGAGATGAAGACTGGTGTTGCTACCAAGATAGTCAGCAATGAGGAGGGAGTACCTGATGATTTGGAGGCTTTTGACTGCGGACCAAAAACCAATGAAAAATTTGATGAGATCATATCTAGAGCATCTTCCATCTTTTGGAATGGACCCATGGGAGTCTTTTAAATTCCTGAATTCAAAAATGGAAGCTCATCGGTTCTGAAGAGTATCGTTCGCGCAACTAACAAGGGAGCTGTTTCTATTGTTGGTGGAGGGGATTCGGCAAGTCTTGTAAATAATTTGGGATCTGCAAAGGATGTATCTTATGTTTCAACTGGTGGAGGAGCCACTTTGTAATTAATGCAAGGGAAATAGCTGCCAGGAGTAAAAGCTCTTTGTAACATTGATTAATTGAAATGAATAAATTATGGATTTATACTTTTTGAAACCATGATTTGAATAAATATAATATTTTCTGAAGCTGAAGTGATGTTGAGATTGAAGCACAAAAGTGAAAGAAAAAATTAGTAATGAAGCAATTGAGTTAAATTCGAAGTGAGATTGCAAGCCTTAGAACTTACCGGTAATTTTTAATTATTTTTTTATCATTGTTGAGGAATAAATTTAAATTGACTAGACTATATATTTCTTTTTTGTAAAAAATGATCTGAATGCCAATACTAATAGCATTGAAATGAATGAAGGTGATTTCACAAGAAAATTGTTTATTGATTGTGTTTAAAAATAATGCAGCAATAATTTTAATTTTTCTGTTGGAAAAGGGTATGAGACATAGATCTGAGAAGGCAATCAATAATGGTGGTAATATTTGGGCTTATCTCTGACACATGTTCCCTAACGGATATCTCCGATAACTGCAGTTTCTTCCCATGTGAATCCGGCTGCGCAGAGGCAGAAATATCTGCGATATCTGTCAAAAGTCCAGGTAACTGGGACATCGTTGCTGTTTTGGCACACTCTTTCACATTGTCCATCGTCAAGTTCTCCAACCCAAATAAATTCAGCTGGGCATCTGCAGTCATCTCCAGTAAATTGGGCTTGAACGTCGTTGTTGCTTACGCACAATTCTGGTTCTGGTTCTGGCTCTGGTTGTGGCTCTGGTTGTGGCTTGTAATGGTGATAGGTGGCTTGGGTTGATGCAACCAAGGCAGCAAGTGTAAGAGCAAGACTGAATTTCATTGATTTGATAAATGTTATGAATTGAAATCTGTTTTCTGCATTTAAAGTGCTTTTTTTACTGGATTTAGATTTCACGAAAACGGAAAGTAAAAAAGGTTGGCACCGAATAGAGTTTGATTGATCCTAATCTGGCGATGACAAATCACCTCCAGACATATCATATTTAGGTTTAATATGCACGGATGATTTTTAATTTTTTTTCAAATTATGAGTATTGGGTGAAATGCATGAAATAAAGCGACATAGATGCTAAATAAAGAAGAGTCAGTATAGTTTATTGAATTTTTCAAGGTAACTTTAACTAACAACAAAAAATTTTTTTTTCAAACTGCGGGGGGAAAGACCCAGTGTCAGTTAGCTATTATTTAACCATTTAATTAGATGTTTTCTAGAGTAATCATCTATTCTTGAAGAACTTAACTACATTCCAAGTAAAAATTCCCAAGTTTGCAGCCAGACATAAAGCCCCCAACAAAGCTCCTGCAACTCTCAGATTGTTCAATGAACCATGCTTCTTTTTATATCCATTGACATAAAGCATCCTGGGGAATAACAAAAAATAATAACCTTGAAATAATGAAAATCACTCCGATAATCGAAGCTGCTTTTGGTCGGTAAAGACCTGCACCTAACAAGGCAATAGTTTGAACTGGAAGATACTCCAGATAGTTATGGTGGTTTCTTTGGAGAACGTTAAATCTGTACCAATCTCTGAATTATTGCACTCCTTACCCATATGAAAGTTTTTAGGAATAAACTCCGTTACCCATGTCTGGATAGCCTTGCGGCATGATGGATTAGCCGAGTTCATTCTTGTGAACCTATCCCCAGTGTTGTCTCATGAATTATTTTGTGAATATGAGCTTTCTGTACCTTGAGACAAATATCCCCTGAGTCCAGCAATGAACACCCATAGCTACTGCAGCCGCTACAGCCATGGGATAGTCCTTAGGAATTTCCATCACTTCTATTTCGATTTCTTTTGCAATTATTAATAATATCTTCTTGAAAAAAAGATTTGATTCAGAACTATTCCTTGTTAATTCACAGAACTATTTTTTAACAAAAAAATCATCTGCTTCTAAAGAACTTCAAGCCCCTCCTAGCAAATGTACACTTATGATGAGGAGCTTCATCCTGATCAGCTCACCAAGTTTTTGGCAATTTGATGATCAAAAAAATTGATATGAAGATAAATGAAACGATATTTTAAGAATCCTTTAAAATTATGAGAAAAATTACTACCAATCAAGCATTCCATCCTAAGTTCGATCATCCTTAGGTTTCCATGGAAGGTGGCTTCTTTATGAAGATGTTTTTTACTGTCCTGATTGGTTTTTCATGTTCCAAAAACTTCTCCTTCTTGGGAGGTCCAAAAGGAAGAGAATATTCTGGATTTTCAATGTCTCTCGGGTGGTTTTAGCTTTCAAGATTAAAAGAGTTGTACTGCTTTAATTTCTTTTTAGTTTCAGGTTCGTCTCGATTTAGGTCACAACTGAAGGCTTTAAAAAATTTAGACTGTGATTACGGTTTTCGTACATCGGGTATCTCTTGTCCTTTAGAAGGGTCTTCTTCAGCTGAGATAATTTTACTCTTATTCATCTGCTGTTTATCAACAGACTTGTCACTCTGTTATTTACCCTGTCTCTTGAAACCAGAGTCCAACTACCGAAGGGTTTTTAAATCTTGGTAATAAAGTTCCTAATACATGATTGGTCCCATTTTCAGCCGGTATTTGTTTCCATGATTGATGGAACAAATAACTTTGAAAATTTATTTTCCATGCTATTTTTTCAATAGCTGCTTTAGAAGGTGTATTGTTGTGTTTTCGGGGAACTTTTTGTTGGCCTGGTTGTTTTCATGCCCAAGACATAGATTTTCAACAAGGAACTGGAAGTTTAGCCGAATTTCCTCAATTTTATTAAAGTCTTGAATTTTTTCTCGGGAAATTAGGAATCGAGGAATTATTAGAAACTACTTTATCAGCTGTGTACGCTTTTCAGTCTCCATGTTCAATGAACACTACTACCTCAGCTCATGAAGTATTTATCCAAACATTATTTTCAAGTTCTTTGTAAGTTTTCTTACTTCCTTTTCAGCAGAGGTTTTTAGAGCGCAAAAAGTTTTATTTGAATAATAGTCAATTTTCTGGTCTCCCTTAATATGGGCAACAAACTTGATAAACTCCTTAAACGCCCTGTACTTAGGCTGATCATGTTCTCGTATGTGCGTTAGGGCATTTATTTGTTAGTTCTCCTTCCTTTCCAATTTTTTAACTTTATCCTGTCTTCGCTAGTACATACTTTTCTAGCTCGATTTTTGCGAACCAACATCAAAATCCATAATTTCCCAAAATTAGTTCCTCTGTTTGATAGACTTCATTGTCTCTGATGGAGAAAATATCTGCCGGTACAATTAAAGCAACTACTCATCTTCTTTAGTTTCTGAGTAATCTAGCTTCTCTGATGATGTAATCGTGGCTATGTTAATGTCGTTTTCAGAGTTTCTGTGGACTGTTATGGACTCTGAAGACTTGGGTTGGAAATTGTCCTCAAATGACAGGAGTTTTTGTCTCTCCTCTTCCTCCTCCATATATTTATGCAGACCGAAATTCATTATATGAACCCAATAGATTTTAAACTGAAAAATGCCAAAAAGCATACCATCCAAATTTCCTTCCTTTCAAAGGTATCATTCAAAAGGGTAAAAAATGTTTGTAGAAATGTCAAATGTTAAATTCTTGATAATAAGCAAGAAGTAATAAATTCAACACCTTTAAAAAAAATTCTTTATTTAATCATCGAAAAATTTCAAAGTATGAGGGGTCCTTTTAACCCGATTTTTATAGCACATTTATATATAATAAGTATGATCCTGCGATATTACCTAATCTGGAGGGTCGATGGTCGTCAGGTCTGGAATAGTGATAAAGACATTAGTCATTGAAAATTACGGCTGATTTTCTTGTGCAGAATTTGTTGTCTCAAATTTCGACACAGATCAGACGCTCTCTGCTAATTCTTTTGCTCGAGAATAATTCTGAACAATATGTGTCGTCCTTCATAGTTATTCTTTTTCTACAGCCGAATCGCCCGGTCTAAAACTTCGTTTACTATCTTATCGTTCATCTTTTTCAGCTTTGTTGGATCGTGCTTGTGTAGTTAATAGAGATGAGATGCAACGTAGTTGATACTGTTGTTAAGAAGCGAGAACCAGCATTGCGCGCCGTTGTCTAAATTGCGGAGTTTCTTTTGGGTTTCCTACAGCAGAATTACGCAGTTTTTCTCATTCAACGAAGGAATCAGAACGCTATTAATGTACATTTCGTGGAACTTGCTCAGTCCCAGGAAGTCACTTGTCCTCAGTAGTTTTATCATTGTCGTGTGACTGTTGACTTCCTCGCGCAGAAACTCGACACTTTTCGTTCTGAGATACTGTTCAATCAGAAGATAGACGTCCTTGGTGACCCAATCGGGCATCGGAAGGATAAACTGACTTAATTCGCAGATCTACGTTACTATTCGTCTGTATTTGGACATTGTCGGTTTCCGAAACGAGTAACTATCTTGGCAGCTGGTATTACGTTTCCTAAACTATCACTTTGATGTCTAATTGGAGGTGTTTTGGTACATTTAACGGGAATGTTCATTTTGTTCAGGTCAGGTGTTTTTTATGTAATAGTGAAGTACTCGAGAGAATGCGTTGTGTTTTGTTCCCTTTGCGAGATGATTGTAATTTAAATTATTCATTCCAAAAATATTCTTCAAAAATATATTTTACTATTTTTCGAAACAAAGCGGCATTTCGCACGTTAGAGGTTGTCAAAAATATAAAAAACACAGCAAATTGCAAATGTCCATACGCGAAAGTGAAAGCAGCACAGATCCCTCGATAGGAGGGAATATCGACGAGGATAGCTTTTCTTTTGGCTTAGAAAATTAAGAATTATATAAATTGGAGTCAAGCAAAAGAAGTCAAATGTAGTAAACCACAACTGCTTAACTGTATTATGAAATGCTTTGGGACGAGCTAAAGATCGCATATAGGAGATACGCCTTGCATAAGTATGGGAACTACTAATGGGAGTTGAGGTAGTAGTTTATCATATTTAGGGGCGAGGAAAGTAGGAAGCTTGGAGTAGAAAAATTAATAAAGGAGAATAATATGAAAGAACTCAGAAATACGCGGGCTTTCTCATAGGATTACCTTGTTCTCCAATCATCTCTCATGAAGATGCTTACTCATGAGTATGGACCCAATGAGGGACAAGACAAATAGCATGACCTTCCCTCTGATTAAATACGAAAAAAGGATCGAGAAAGAGAAAGGGAATAAAATAGGATTGAAAAAGGATCGTCGTCAAGAAGGAAGGAAGGTGAACTTAAATTAATCAGCCGTGGCATGTAATCCCTGGCCAATAAAATGAGAGAAGAAAGAAAAGCTGTTATCAAGACGAAAGAAAGGCTGGAGAGGGAAGAATTCTAAAGAAGAAGAGACAATTTGAGGCGGGAACAATTCCGAAGAGAAAACAATAGTCCTCGGAAACAAAAACGTCAGCAAAGCAGGCTCTAAAAAAGAAACTTTAAAAAAAAAGTTTTAAAGAGATGCATGTCAGAAGGGTCGTTGGAAGAAAGAAGGACACTATGATTAAATTACTTAATTCAAAACACTCTTTAAAATTTATATGTAAATTTACTCATACTATTCATACAAAAAGGGAGTTCGAAGCCGCATCATATTTTACTCTCAGATCACCGTCATACGCGAGACTATTCGTTGCAAAATTAGTGCAGACTGGGCTGAAAACTCGAATGAAGAGTCGACATTTGTGGTCTCTTGAGATGTTCCTAATTGGGATCTCTGAACTTTATGTCATCGTTGTCGATGAATTATCTCAGTGGGGGAAGGTTCTTTCGGGAGTTTACCTCTTCCCAATTGACATCTTTGAACAAAGGATGCGCTTTTAGTTTTGCAATGCTCATCCTTTTGTCCGGATCTCTTTGGAGTAACTGAGTAAGGGCCGAGTAAAACTATTCCGTTGTTTCGTTTTTCTTCTCTAAAAGAGAATCTTCTATGCTCAGGTTTGCCAAAATATTCCTGTTTTAAGATATTTAACTTAATTCACTAATGTAACTTGAGAAAGGAGTTCTTCCGAATCTGAGTTCAAACATTAATACTCCAATCGCCCAAAGATCAACTTTTTTCCCGTATTTACCGTCTAAAGCCTACGGTGCTACATATTACAAGGAACCTCCAGCAAATGTTGAGGCAGTATCTTTTCCAATCAACATTTTTGAAAGACCATAATCATTCAGCTTTATATGACCTTCGTTGGTAACCAGAAGGTTTTCTGGTTTCAGTTATCTGTAAATTATACCGAAATCATGGAGAATACCGATTCCATTGACAATTTCTGCAATTATCTCTTTTATCATTGGCTCCTCAAATCTAAACTATTTTTGTCTAAAGTAAAAATACAAATCTCCTTTTGAGAGATACTACATAACGATATAGATTTTCGTATCGTTTTGAAAAGTTTCCTTGATACTGACAAACTGTTCTTTAGCACTAACTTTTTCAATAAGTTCACATTGCAACATATTTATTTCTTTGATTTTGCTTTTTTCGATGATTTTCAGAGCATACTTCTTTCCTGATGTCTTTTCCTCGGCTAAAACAACATCTCCGAAGTTTCCTCTTCCTAAATATTTGATGGATTGATAGTTATCGGGACAGTGACGGTTTAAAGCTTTTTTACCTTTCAAGGCGGGTTGGACTGTGGGTGCGAGTTGGATATGTTATTTGGGGAGGTTTATAGGTTTTGAGACTGGGGGTGTTGGTTTTTAGAAGGGTTTCGATTACTCTTAGCAGCAGTAGTTGCCCATATTAAGCCGATAATAATCATATCACTGATTTCTGAGGTTTAATTTGAAAAAGATAAAAAAAAACGAAAGTATATCTAAAAATACAAGTATATTCATAAATTCTGGTATAAAGGTTGTAGAGGATCCATATCGGGAACTGATAGTACCCTTGATAGTTTTTATATTATTTTTACACATTTTGAAGCAACTATCGGGGTATATAAATAAGAATTAGAGCTGAAAATAATTAAAAAAAACAAACAAATATATGGTAAGAATGCAGGGACCCAGCTGCGAAAAATCACCAGCTGGAAAAATATTATTATTGTAATATTTTTATCATCCCTCCCCCCTCGATATAGGTATTTGTCAGAGATGAGACCAAACTCGGCAAAATGGATAAATATAAACCAGTTCAATTCCAAACATTCAATCAGCGTGAAAGATAGATCATCTTCAACAACAAATTTACAAGGAACTCTTTTTGGCAACTTTTTCAAGGATCAAAACGTATTGTAACATTCTACATTTGTTCCATTGCCCAATCGAAAACAAGTTGGGAAAATACGCAAGATTGTCTCTTCTAAATCTGCATTGGAACATTTTGTCGGAAAGAAACGGGAAGAAAGAGTAGACTCTTGCTATATGCTCCAAGATCATCCAATGAAAATTACTAGCAATTCTGAAGTCTAGAATAGGTCAAAACCTGCCTTTGCAAATTCTATGCATATTTCACCGACTATTGACTCCAGTCTTGCGTAAAATCCACTCAAAAATAGTCAAATTGTCAACGGTTTCATAGCCTATCGGATGCAATTGACAGAAAAATGGAAAAGGAAGAAAACTTAGAATTAAAATTAGAACATTGTGAAAGTTGGCAGAAAAAAATACTATCGTCGAAAAACAACAGAAGTATCAGTTACTAAGAAAAGTATTCAGAATACGAAATAGAAGAACATATTTGAAGATCCACCTATCGGAAAGTGGGATGGGATAGAAGATAGCCAATTTTTTCATCAAATTTATGATCGATAATGAATTTTATGGGTATGTCAGAACAAATATAAGATAATCAGATCAATTCAACTTCGATACACTTTCACCTTATTTTTATCGATTTTGGTACTAGCTTATCACACAAGTTAAAAAGCTCTTTTACGCTAATAAAAGATTAACACAATTCCACTCAAATACAATCTCAAGTGTCTCGAATTTCCTTACAAGTTCTTGTTGCATTTTTTTCATTTTGTATGTCATATTGTCCCAAGAGATGTATAAACTAAATTTGTAGATGTCAGTAATAGGGGTAAAAAAATCAAATATTGAGAGACTGATGTTTGGTGATTTTCTTTTTCTTTTCTTGGAGTTTATCAATCTGGATGATTTCCATTGCTTTCATAAACTCCTCCTTGCTTATTTTCCCATCTTGATTCAGATCACACTATTTAATGATTTGTTAATGGAAATCCTCATCAATGCCTCCAAAGGCATACAGAATTTATTACTTATCAAGGAACCCGTTTGAATCTCGATCAATTGATTTGAAGGTTTTCTCAAGGAGTTGTTTCCCTTCAAGTATCTCCTTACGCATGGCTGATGAAATGAATTCTTTTTTTAGAAAAAATAGTTACATGAGTAGTCTACGAACCCGGAATGATTCTTGTCAAGTTTTTCAAATATGCTGTATAATTATTTCTCGTCGACTTGTCCCATGGCTAGTAAATAGCACTCTCGAAACTATTTCCAACTTATTTTTCCGTCGTTATTCTTGTCCAGTTTCCTAAATCTTTAGGAGAGTTCTTGTAGATGGTCAGTGGTAAGCAAATGATGAGATATGTATGTCAGAACTCCCTCCTGAAATCTGTTAGCGGTGCAAAATTTCTTCATTGAACCGATTTCCTGATCAGAAAGGAGATTTTCCGTACCTTTACTAATTTTCTTCGAGATAAACCAAGGGTGATTCAATGCCTGTCTAGCTGATATCCTCTGATTTGGATCATATTATAACATTCTTAGGAGGAGATCCTTAGCTTCTGCCGATATCTTATTCCATTTTGCGTCTGGAAGTTAGAATTTGCCAATTAAAATTTTGTTGAAAATAATTTTGTCAGTTCTCCCGGTGAAAGGAGGACTTCCCGATAGCATAATGTACATGATGACTCCCATAGACCAGACATCACATTTTTCGGTATAATTCTTTCGAATTACTTAGGGAGCTATGTAGAATACCTAAATATAGTATCAGTTTTACACTTCCAACTTTTTGTTTGTTAGAATTCTATCTCTGGTAGGAAGTACTGGCACCGAAATCAATTATTTTTATTGTGTTTTCGTCAAGAGATGTGAACATTATATTTTAGGGTTTGAGATCTCTGTGCATTATTCGGTTGGAATGGCAATAAGCCACCGCTGCTAGAATTTGTTTCATGTATTGTTTTGCCTTCCCTTAAGTAAGCGTTTTCTATTATAGAATCCGATCAAAAAGCTACCCACCAGTACAGAATTAAGTGACAATGAAAATTGAGGTTTACTCGATGTAGATATCCAAAATCCTGATGATGTTGGGATGGTCCTGAATAAAATTAATACTACCAATTTCTTGAGTAAAGAATATTATTAAAGCTCGGTAGTAGTCCTATTTTTTTTGTCGATGCGCTTGGCTGCTCTAATAATTCCTGATGAACGATGAATAGCCTTGTAGACGCTTCCAAAAGAACCTTTCCCGATAGGTGGGGAGAGTAGGGTATACTACTGCGTGATCCGAAATTATTTAACATGAATCATATTTTTCTGACTGAAACGAATCTGATTGGATTCAGAATACAAAATTCTAGTATCATCTTGCACACATGGAGATTATTCATCTTTGACACAAACATTACCCATTTTCTTTTTGGTCTAATCCCAAAGGGTTTATAAATCTTTTTATGAAGTTAATATAATCGGTTTTTTTTATTTTGTGACGTATTTGTGTGTTGTGAAATAGATAGGAGTTTTTATCCTTTTTTTTCTCTGATAGTTATTGTCTCCTTTGTATTATAAAAGACATAATTTTTAGTTGATATATGCGATTAGGGCGTCGTTGAGATACTGTATATAAATTTTGTGTTTTAGAATTTTTAAAAAAGGGTAAACAGATACCATGGGATAGGTAAATTCGTGTGTTGGACTTCGAAGAGGTCGTCTATCAAATGCAATGACTCCTTTTTGCTTGTTAAAAGTGGTTATTTCTCCAGAACCTATCAAATTTAGTAAAATACAGACTGCATATGGAACGAGACCAAAAAATTACTTAGTATAAGAGTAAGCCCCGAAGTTAGAAGGGAATTATGAAAATTAAATCCAAAAACCAAATAGTTTAAGTAATTAGATGGTTGTGGATGTTTCCTATAACGAGTGTAAAAACTTTCCGGTTCATGATCATTGTTACATGAGTATAATCGAATAGTATCATCTGAAATAGGGAAATACGTGGATTCTTGCAATTGAAAACCTCTAACTTCATTCTAACGATCCTCCGAAACTTGGATTTTACTTAGAGTACAAAAAAAGTGATAAAAAACATGAAATGGAGAATGAACCAAAAATCTTAAATAAAAGTTTTAGCACTGAACAAAATTTGATACCCGTCACAATCATCAGGAGACTTCATAAAAACCACAGATGGGCATTGGAACCCTAAAATAAAGATGATAAACGTTATCTACCAGGACATTTCTGTAAAATTTGTAATAAAGCCTCAAGACATTAGGACTATTGCCCGAGATATTAAACTCATGTACCGTCGAAGGATGTTAGTTCGGGGTTAAAAAAACTAATAGTTAACAAAGAATGATTTTTTAGAGTTATTTTATTTATGATTGTTAAACATGAAATAATAATTTTTCAGATGAGACGACACTCCTATCCTTCGCCAGAATTCTGATACATAGAAACTTTTAAGGCATTTTGTTTGAGTTATTATCTTTACTACTTTGATAACTAGTTTAATAACGATATATCCCTTTGTTTTTTCTACATATTCACTGCTTCCGTTTTCTTGTTTTATGTCATTGATACCTAAGATTAAGTTTCGGTCTTTTTAGCATTTGAGCTGTTTGGTGAATTGGTTTGGTTTTAATGAGATTCGCTTTCCTTGAACTCCTGTTTCTTCGGAGACTATAATTAGCTCGTTTGAGGTTCATTTGCCGATTGTAGTTGTTTTTACTCCTTATCCATGAGCAGGTTAGAAAGCTAGTCCAATTTGAGAAGAAGCAGTCGATTCATATTTTTCAGACTGGTATTCTATTAGTTTACTTTGGTAAGTTGCTGCTAGGTTTATCTGATCTGAATCTACTTATTTTCAATTTAGTTATTTTCTTTATTAACCTACTTTTCATACTTCATGGTTGCCTATTTGACATCGCTTTTCATTGTTAGAATTTATTGTCTTAATTTACCAATTTATTCGTTCTTTTTTTGAAGGAGCTATGTCAACATCGATTCGTCTGCGGTTGATGTTGTTGGGACGTCTTTGTCAGATTGGTAGCTGTGTCTTTATGGTTGGTTTTTGTGTAGAGTTTTTCTGTTGTTTAGTAAAATGTTGTTTTTTACTGTGTTTTAGCCAGGGAAGTTTTATATCCTTCTCTGCTTTTTTACCAGTCTGGTCTTCATGATTGGTCTCCTTTCGTAAGTAATTTACTGACTAGAATAGTTTATTTGTTATTCAGTGTTGTACTTATTCGAGGTAGTTCTCAAAGTACCATTCTTTTGTTTGTTGAATGCTTTAATAGGACTGTTACTTTCCCCAGTTTATTGAATCCTTTTTCTTCTATTTCTTTCATTAACCTTCTCTTTAAGCTACTCCAGCACTGACTTATAGTGCTGACCTTAGGAAAACTAGGAATTTGCAAAATTAATAACTCTCATAACTCTATTATGAGACTATCGAGATATTGAACCTTGGTATTATTAGTCTTAGAGATCAAATTGGTCATGACCCCCATAGGTAGTTCTATTCAAATCGATAAACACTTTCGAATTTCGGTTAAGATTATTCTGACCGTTTTACTCTTCATCATCCGGTCCAAATCTGGATCCTCGATCCGGAAATTTGACAAAACTGACCCTGGAGCTATCATTGGAGCAATTTTTGTTGGTGACTGGTTCGATTGGAACCTCCTCATACCCATGAATGTACTACTCTTACTAATAATAGTCTTCATACTAGTCATCATCTATTTAATCCTACCTTCTGCTTTCATAGTTATCCTCCTTCCTGACATACTTTTTCTGGGTTTCTATCTGTTGTTGTTTTTACAGTTGCAGGATTTTGAGTTATTTTTTAAGTCTGTTAATTTAATCTTCCTGGTTTTTTTTCCTTATCTTTAACTCCTAGTTCTATCTTACTAACTATTTATACTACTAATCTGTCACCATTTTACGACTGTTTTCCGATAAGGAATCTTCTTTCTCTTAAACTTTTTGTCTCGTGTCTATGTTTGTGTTGCTGTTTCTTTTTATCCCTTCTGCTTATTTTAGAAACTTTCTTAGATTCTAGCATGACAAATTTTTTAATATGTCTACTGTTATCGCGTCTTTGTCTGAAATGTTTTGGATTATAAACTACTTCCTTGAATCGAATATGTAGGCCAAACACTTCTATAACTATACAATGCTTTGTTTTGTAGTTAGCAGACTCACTGTTTGAATGCTCATCTCGGCAGTTACCATGTTAACCGTCAGTGTTTCTAGA
>JAOWAT010179991.1:0-21865 GCA_028571025.1 Longipedia americana
GTTCTATATTGTCAACACATTGAAAATTTCTATGCAAACGATCGAGATTTTTTCAAACAAAAAGAGTCTATGTCTAAAGGGGAGAAAAGACCACCCTCTCGAAGCAAGGGCTTACTTAGTCAAATAATATAGAAAGTTTCGGATGATTATATTGTGAGTAACTTTTTGGGAAATATTAGTCTGATAATAGGGTTCAAGTTAACGATTGGAAAGCATATTTGGGCAAACGAAGCCGACAAAAATATAGAAAATCGTGGATCTATAATTTTTGTTAATGAGTACTGTGGATACAACATGGAATAGGATGAAAAAAGATCAAGCTCAAGAATCAGTCGATATTAGGAAACACATTTGAACGACATTAAGCACTAGTGGCCTTTGGATGACGAGTTTTTGAACTAAATTCTAAACATTATTTTGAAAAGTAAAAACGCTAAATAATAGGATTCTGCGTAATCTTTCGAGAGTATCAAAAGCATAAAGAATAGACAAGCTTCATAACATCTTCAGTAGAGATTTTCCGTCGATATGCAGGTTTTCAATGAACAAGAATCGGATGACCACGAAATAACCGGAACTGACAAGTTTCTATCAGATTTAAAGACTTATCTCTAGGACTACGCCTACTTTCATTTTGATAAATAGGCACTAACTCTCAAGACATTGGTCCTGTTGGAAAGAGTGTGCAGACTTCTCAGGGTATGCCTGTGTTAAAACTCGGTAAATATTCTCATTGGGAGAGCAAACACTCTACATTCCCAAATCCAATCATATCTTTTCTAAAACGGTTTCAACGAGATAACCTAATATATGCTCCACCCCTAAAAGTACACTGGGGAGAGTAAGTGCAACTAAGTAAAGACGAAGACAAAGAATGAATCATTTTTGATATAAGGACTGATGAAATACGAACTGATTCACAAAATACTCCGAAATATGAAGTAAAAGTATATAAGCATGCAGTAGATATACTGTGAGATACTGCAGTCCGAATAGAGAATAGGGAAAGAAGATATGACATCGTTTAAGGCGAACTACTATGGAAAAAGCGAGTGTCTGATGGTGATTTCGTTGAGGAAGGATCCCGCAATAGTGTTAGAAATTAGTTTACACGGGAAAAGTATGATGAGAAGTAATTTGTTGACACTTAAATCAAAACCCTATATCAATGTCACTAACCCGAGAGTTATTCATTGCGGAGAAAACTCGGAGCCGATTAACATGATTACATAGTAGAACGCTGTCAAGTTTATGGAGACATTCAATAAGTTCAAATTCACGATCGATGAAGGAGTAACCATGGCAGTCATTAAGTATCTGGAAACTAGTATGATCAATGCCAAAAAATTGGACTCCAGGTATGAGGTTCGTCCTAAATCCACAATCTTCAGCAGTAAAGATATTTTTACTCCCTAATGATGTGTATCTTAAGTTGAATCATTAAATTGAACCTTGCAATATATTTTCATGGGACTAATTTCTTTAAATTATCATAACATTTCATTTTTTTGACTATCTAGTCATCGCCAAATCCAGTTTAATCTGCCTACCTTTCAACTCTTTGTTTTTCATCGTATTCAAAGCAATACCAGCACCTTCCGAATTTTCAAACTAAATATGCCCAAATCCTCTACTCTAAATAATCAACTAGTCACAGCTCCAGTGCTCGGATTCCTACTAATTCTTATATTTTTTATCGAAGCAACATCTTGAAAAAAGTTATGAATGTCATGTTAATCTGCATTAAAGCTCAAATTTCCCATGAATAAAGTGGTGTGAGTTGGTGCAGTTACTTCAGAATTTGAGAATTTGAAAGATTTCAAGTTATCTATGGGAGCAGTATTTTCTTCACTCATTCAAAAAAACAATGAAATATAATTATTGTAAATAAAGAAGTGTCTGTTAGGTTTAGCCAATTTAAAGATCACCTTAAAGTGGGCATTGGTCTTTTTATATTTCCGATTTTTCCAAACAAAATTTTATGACTTTTTTCTATTTGGTCTGTTTGGAGATTTTTGGCTATTGTTTTCTCATCGTGCAAGCTGATTTCGTTCCTGCCTTTAAGTGGATGAATAGGGTTTAAATAGTTTTAAGAGTGATTTTTAGACATTCCTTTCCGGTGAGTTTAAGTAAGATTTTGGTAGCCTTATTTCGATGAAGTATTCTGAAGCTTTCCTTTGTTGGCGCTTTAAACATTTGTTTTTCCGGAATTTATGAGTTTCTTGATCCTGGAGAACATATTTTTAAAAGAAGCTTACTGTTATTGTCCTTTGTAAGACTAGGAATACCGTTGGTTCTTATTTTACTTTGGGAAGTAGTCTTTCAATTTTATTTTTTATACCATGGTGCTTTAGCTGTGATTCCAAAAAGTCTATGAGTTAAAAGTTGACTCTTTTAAGTGAGCATTAGAACAACAGCCTTTAAGATCTATCCTGTTTTTTTCGGATCCAGTCTTCCTTAATTACTCATCACAGTTTAAAGATGGCTTTGCTGAGTGATTCAAGAAAGTTTATTTTGGTAATTTTTTGAAACCATGCCTCTCTGTGATACTAAAAGTCCTATTTTTTGTCGCAACATCTTTTTTATTGATTTTCAGTGACTCAAGTAAAGTGTTCGATTTATTTCGATCTAAGGAGTCTTCTTTCAAGGAAATCTTGAAACTCTAAGTTGAATTTCTCGTGTTCTTATAAAAAACACGAGAACTGACATATTTATCTTGCTACCTGTATTTTTTAGGGTTTGAAACTTCCGATAATAAAGAAGAAGAAACTTCAAACGGCGAATAAGCTGAGTATGTTTCAAAATAAGGATGAGTGAGAATTTCATAGGCACTTGGTCTGTGATGGGGTGTCACTTTGAGCATCATGGTAATCAGATCTGCGGCTTGCGGTTTGATTTCCTTGAGCAAATTGGGAAGACTTGGTTTTTGGCAACTTAGGGAAATTCCGAGTTATGCCATTTTTATTTTTGCCTCATTCCACCTGGGGTGTCCACAGATTTTTGATATCATGAAAAGGTGATCCGTATTGGATGAGCTTTTGAAAACTTCCACTCCTCGATATAGCTACAGTAGCATGGCTCCAAGGGAAAAAATATCAGCCTTGAAGTCATATTGTAGGCCTAACACGACTTCTGGAGCCCGGTACCATCTGGTTGAGATGTATTATGTGTTTTTTATGCTAGAGTCGTGCACTTTCGAAAACCCAAAATCGATGATTTTGATTCTCAGAGTTTTAGGGTTGATAAGAATATTTTAAGGCTTTATGTCTCGGTGCATTATTCCCTGAGAATGGAGGTAGTCGAGACCTGAGCAGATTTGCTTGAATATCGTGGAGATTTACGAGTCATTCAGTGTTCTATTCTCTTTTTATTTGATTCGCTTATAGAAAGAAATAATATTGACGGGTTAGTATTCGAAGACTAAATGCAAGGCTTGCTAGTACTAGAAGAGGTCTCTGAGTTGGATGATATTAGGATGGTTCTTACATTTCTTGAGGGTTTTAACTTCGCGGAGGATGATATCTCTATCGATTATTTATCTCTGATTGGTGCTCGAGTATGAATACGGAATTATTTTTACCGCTACGACTTATCCAGTTTTCTTTTGGATGGCCTTATACACTTTACTGTACGCTCCTTTATCCAAATAGTGGAGTATTCGATATCTTTCCATGAAAAGGTATTATAATTAGAACAACAGTAGAACCCATAATAATTCATGGATGTGTTGGATGTTCGAGTAAGCTTCTTGTCAGAATTTAATTTAAAATATCAGAATCTAGTTTCTCAAATAAATGGATGTATAAAATTAGAAGTAAATGAACCCGCAAGAAAACAAGGTTCCCCTTGAAAACTTTTACTACTAATACTTCTAAGCCAACCGTTACAAGATAACTTAGAAAAGCCCCTACGAAGGAATTTGCAATAACGGATGGATAAAAATGTACACATTACCAGCGAGAGTATATTGGCACGCGCAGAATTAGTTCGAACATCGGGTCCCAGACTGGAAATTTCACATTTCTGTAAAGCACAAAGACGTAAAAAGGGTTTGGAATCTTATGGTCGCACTATTTGTAGAGATGAAATGTCGGGCGGGAATGAAAGTTATCTACTTGAAGGAGACACCCAATCCAGTTAGAGGAAGGGAGATCACCATTTATATTGTAAAGTACAGTTAAAAGTTCGAAAACAGTAGTTTTGCTAAGGACTATGGTGTATCGATCAGTGATTAACATTCCTAGAACTATTGGCTAGAGTTGGTGAGAAGGATATAATTTATGCTCTAGCAATAGGGAGTAGAGTCCAATGGAACTGCCGATGGCGACTTAGGAATTGGAAAATATGTAAGTTTGAGAAACTAAGCATTTGTGAGAAATAAAGATGGAAACTATATTTATCCTCCTGACTAATGGGGATGGAATCCACTTAAACACGAGCTACCGTTTGATTTGAGAAAATTTAAGCTTTTAAAATAGGCAAACCAGAGTGGGATTCTTACCAGCAGACTAGTATGGATAGTGACGCCTATTGTGGTATCTTTATTGCTTTTGTTGTCATCGAAAATAGGAAAGTGATCTTTAATGGAAAAAATAGTATCTTTAGGGTAATTTTTGCAGTCAATTTATCAATTTTTTAAGAAAATAGTTTTTGAGATAAAATTAAAAGAGATAGTTCATTCTACTTTTTAGTCATGAAATTTGCACTACTGTTTTTCTTCTAAAATCTACAATATTTATTCTTTCATCGGAGTATCCTTTGTCTCAGGAAGTATGAGAATGAATCCTGCACAGATTATCATGAGCAAAATTACGACGTACATCGGATTGAGTGAATGCTCTGCCAGCAATGGAAAAGCAATTTGTGACAAAGAAGCAGAAATGAAGCCAATTGCAGTTGTTATGGTGTATCCTATTCCTCTGACCCTGGTTGGATATAGTTAAGGAATATAAACTTAATAAAGGACATCAAATGCCCCGATGCAGAATCTTGCTATAAATACTAAAACCATTTAGATCACCCCTTTGGTGCAATTTTTGCAGTCAGAGCCAGGTTTAAAAATGGTCATGAAAAACATCAGTAATGCTGTTAATCCAACCAAAAAAGACCCGAACAGTCTCCTCGGAGTAATTGGGATTAGAACTACCATGACAACGTTTGCTAAACCCTCAGAAAGAGCAATCGCCATTAGTGTTATAAACGGATCGAACCCAAGTTGATTAATCATGGTAGTTTGTCCGTAGTATGTAAACCCCAGGCAGATCCACACAATAGACATCGATACAGTTATCCACCTTAAAGACGGATAGTATAGGAGAGTTAAAGGAGTTACAATCATTGAAGTAAAGTTCTCTGATTATACTTATTAATATAGCACGTTATCGGCATCACGCAGACTCACTATGTTTTATGTGCCCTTATTGATGTATCCAATTTGGTTTAAGTGAGAGATTACCTTCTATTTATCGTACTTTAGATAGTCAGGAGTCTATCTGATATAGAAAATCCCAACAACAGCTACCACAACAGCTGGTATCAGTTGCGTAACTAGCACTGTGATTTTCCATTATCTGGTTAACGACATGAAAGCCGTAAATATTCCAACTCCAATAAACCCAAAAACGGACATTCCTATGGAGTACCGCTGTCTTTGCGCGTTTTAAGTAACCTCCCCAATATATGCAATAGAAATTCTATTGGAAACCAAAGACCCGAACCCAATTCCAAACATGCTAATGCCTACACACTAAATTGATGGACTCAACACAAGCAGGAGGTAGGATACAGCGGTGATTGTAGTTGCGATTAAAAAGGATATACGCCGACCATAATTATCCATAACGAACCCCATTATAATCAGACCGAGGACAGTTCCAATGAACAGAATTGATTTAATAAATCCAAGTTATACCTCCTTTTAGCAGTAAAAGGGGCCAAAATCGGTGGCGATTGTGTTAGCAACTTTATCATCAAGAAAAGTGGGCCATTCTTTTTATTCCAAGCTGCAAATAGACTGCTGGCAGTCTGACTCTCCGAATCCGTGTTACTTGCAGATAAACGTTCTGTTCAGGAAAAGGAGGGATAGTCCAATTTCATTTTGAATGGCGACCAGTGTATTGAGAGAAAACAACAGGAAAGTGTTTCTTTGATAAATACCATCGCTACCAACTTTCTATATAAGCTAGAAGTATGTTTTTGGCAGCCTAGGCGTTTGTTAACGCGTTGAATCTTGATGAGGATGCATGATGGAGAGGATCAAAGCTAATATTATTTTTTAATAATAATTTGATATGGAGTAAATTCAAATCGCCTTCGATTCGTAAATGCATCATTTTTTGTCTCAGGGCTCCAATCCATGCTCCAAACTTTTCTTTACAGTGGCGAGGAATTCTCTATTTCCAGTTTTCAAATAATTATCTAACAAAATATTGACATCTTTGAGAACATTTTGATGGACTTAAATGTATTTTCGCTGAGTATCAATCATGCATTATAGCAAGTCTTTGATTTGAGTCTCAAGCAACTCAAAAAATTACTAGCGACTCTCATAGTTAGTGATATAAGAAGATTATCGACGCATTTTCAGTTTGTTATTGTCGTCTTAGGTTAGCAGACCTCTTTCAAGAAGAAAATCCAGGAGGAAATCGACAAGTTGTCGGCCATAGAGAGTAAGTTGTGACTAGTTCTGGAGTTAGGCTTACTATTTGCCCTATTATTTGAGTATTCTATTCTGCATTTATAATCGATGGTTGGTTTTGATGAGTTCTTCTATTTCTGAGCTAATTTTGAGAAGTATTTAGATTTATGTCAGGTCTTGACTTTTTCCTCCGTATTAATCATCAAGCATGGATACAATGGTTCGAAGATGCGTGTTTTCTTGTCGACTCGACTGCTAGTATTCATTGATTTTTTGCGACAGGTAGGATCTTTCTCTAATGTTTTTGGATTGGTTTTCTTTCAGATCGAGAATGTCTTGATTCTTTAGTTCTATTTACCTGGACAGTCTTTTAAATTCAAGCTCTACTATAATTTTTTAGTTATTCAGTGTTCTATTCTCATGTTACAGCCTGGAGATCAAGTCTTCACAGTGCAACAGTTTATTTTCCAGTTCTCTGATTTTAATAACCGATCCCTAGTAACTTCCTTCATTGCTGCGAAGGTTATTATTCAAAGGAACTTGGTGTTGCTAATGTTGATTGTAACCAGCATTGTATGCTCCAAGTTATTTGAGTTTGTGGTTTTATTACTTTAAAAAGTTGAGTTTTTAGGTCTTTTTTAGGATTATTTATTAGGTGGCCTTTGAAGATAGCTGAAGTTATTGGTTTTCTGTGAGAGATTTTTGGAGCTTACGCATCGACTACTCACTAATTTGTTTCATTTATTTGTTGAGAAGCAAAAATTCTGCATTTTTGTTTTTCAAACTTTAGATTTCAATTTTCAGTCTTTTGTTTTCGTTTCTTTCATCGTCTAGCATATTTTTATATCGGCCTATTTGTGATTCGGCTTAGTTCTGGCAAATTTATATTTTTTTCTGGGACTAAGCTTGTTTGTTCTGTTGCTGACTCTTTTCCCGTTCATGTTGGTTATTTAGGATTTAGTACCTGTCTTTGAGAAGGGTAAACTATTGCTAAACCGATAATTTTTCGAATTTAAGTTTTTGACTGCCTTATTTCACCTGGAATTTGAGCTCTAGGTTCTCATTTTTGAGATTTTTCAACTCTTACTACTTTTTCTCGAGAAGGTTTCGGATGTAATTTTCTTATCTTTTTACCGAAGCGATTTATTGGTTGAGATGATCGACTTCCCGACTAGGAGCATTTTGTGATGAAAGCTAGTTTGCTCTATTTTTACTATATTGGACGTTTTCTCTTTCGAGACTCCGGATTTCAATTACCATTTTTTCTATTTTATGTTCAGCTTATCGAGCATTTTTTCTGAGACTTTCAACCTACCTTTAGAGAACAGATTTTTCTGAAAGATTCTTTCTAAGTTCTTACAGTTGTCTGTACAAATTTGATTTATCTCTTTGAGTTTCTTACAGGCTTGTCTCAAGAGTTTTTTTTTAGAATTGGTATAGATTTGATTTCATTTCTGCTTATCGAGTGAGTTATCTAATCTGCGAATTAAGTTCCACGTTCTTCCTGGATTGCTATTCATTCTGACGAAGTTTTTAATTCAGATGAGTTTTCGCGTCGTTTAGCTTTTCTTTGAGCTATTGAGTTTGTTGATCCCTATGTTTCAAGGTAATCTACATAACTCCTAATTGAGACTTTATCTATGCATTTTCCATTAGTATTTTTTGGAAATTGAGACTATCTTATTGAGTTTTGGAAGAATCGTGCTGATATACTCTGGTGTGACTGTTTGGCAGTAAAACATTTTTCTGTTATTAGCTAGAACTTGTGTTTTTTCCTTAGCTGACCACTCTGATTTCATCTTCTAGCTTTGTGCAATCCTGTCTGAGTCGATCGATTTAGTGCCGATATTAAGTTTATCTTCTGTTAAATTAGTCTTGAAGGCGAGTGTTGGCTCGGAGAAGATTCTAATTTTAGGAAATAGTTCTTTAACGTTACATTTTTGCTAATGTGGCATTGGTTTCGATGACTTTATCCTTTTAATTTATGGTAAGTCTAATTGTGTAGTTCTAGCCCATTAAGCTTTCGATTTTATTGTTTTTGTCTTCGATTAGAGCTCTTAGACTGTGTTAATTTTTCTTATGATCTTCAACGTCCCTATCCTTCTGAGCAAGTAAGGATTCCTGAAATTGTATTTTCATTTTTAGTTCCTAGTGGGCTGCATTGAAACCCGCTGGCAGTATACCCTAAAGTTAACGTTTTCGAATGGATTAGTCGTATTAGCGCTTCATTACTACCATTTCCTAATGTTTGTTGGTGAGATCAATGTTCAAATTTCTGTTCTTTGAATTCAGGTCTTCGATCACCCGATTGTTTTAGAAGATTTGCCTTTACAGCGTTGATTTATCACTGTTAAAATTTCGAAAGGATTATTCGTACTAGCGCTTGATTACCAACATTTACTAGTTCTTGCTTTTGAGTTCACTGCTTAGAACAGTATTTTTTAAATTTAGATCTTCAATAGTGTGACTGTTCTAGAGTAGTTGTCTTTCTAAGGTTACTTTGTCCTTGCTCAGATTTTTGATTGACTATTCATCTTAGCGTCTGATTGCCAATATCTATTAACGCTTGTTGTTGATCTAAGTGTTAAGGGCTGTGATTTTGAGATTGAGATCTTCGATCACATGAATGTTTTAGAAGATTTTTCTTTACAACATTGATTTTTCATTGTTAGAATTTCGAATTGATTAGTCACGCTCATGCTTGATTAGCAATACCTCTTAGCGCCTACTATTTAGTTCTGAAATGAGATTTGCATTTTTTGCATTGAGATCCTCAATGATTCGAACATGCTACACTATGACTGACTTATCAATGTGAGCGTTTCGACTTGGCTAGCTATTCTAATATTTAATTGCCAGAATCTATTAACGTTTACTGACAAGTTCGTTATTAAGAGTTGTGTTTTTAATGTTAAGATCTTCGATTATGCGACTGTTCTAGAATAGTTGTCGTTCGATCACCGATTTGTCGTTGTTAAGATTTTGGACGTCTCTTTCATATTGATCTCGCAGGTTCCTGACACTGGTATCCGAGTCCTACATTTTTTTCTTTGCCTACCTGAGCTGATGGTTCAGCTACTCAATCTCTCTTTGAGAGCTCTGCCCGCTATTTATGATAGTCCTTTATGCTTATTTAACCTTTGACTCCAGTTAGATTTTAGTTCTTTCGACAGCCAAAATGTCGGCAGTCTTTTGCTGAATTTATTTTTGCAAGTTTTATTGATTGATATTAGTTTTTTGGATTTAATTCTATCTTTCACGGAGTTGTCTTTCCAGGAAATTCACCTGGGATCTAATTTAAGCATTTTCCGTGAGAGTTTTTTAATACTTAGTATGAGTTTCAATGAAGGAGCCACTATTCGAACGAAGACTACTGACACTGTTTTGCAGATTCAGAACATCATTTTAGAGTCTCACATTGTCATTTTTTAATTTATGATTTTGAGCAATAATTTCACCAGTGTTGATTGATTAGTTTCTTGCAAAATCCTCGAGTTGTTTTTTGAGTTGGTTATTCTCCTGCCGTATTTAATCGATCATCTTCAAAGCGGCTTCATACTATTCCATGTCACTTTTGTGCTAAAGTGCATTTTAGAATCTCTTTATTTGCTGCTACAGAAATACGATCTTTTAGGATGAGTCATCGCCTTTCTAGAGTTAAGTCACTTTGGCAAAGAGGATTTTATTCTATTATACTAAAGCGTTGAAGTTTCCTTCATTCGACTAGACGATATAAATAAGACGAGACTGTTCTTCACGAAGCTAACGATTCTATTATCTGAGTTTTCTAAGTTTTTATGAACTGTTTTGGATCTACTCTTGCCTTGCGTTTTAAATTTACTCTCTGAGTGTTTTCTTCTATTCGTTAGTGGTCATGATTAGAGTCTGAATGTCAGCATTAATTTTAGCAATATACTTTTTCATCTCTTCTTTCTCGAATTTATGATTTTTCTAATTTTACACATTCTAGTTTGTAAGTTTTTAGACTTGTCTCGTAAGGTCTAGAATGTCGCGATCACTAGTAGTTCCTTTTTGAATTTCGAGGTACAGTTGAGTGATTTTGTCTCTGGAGGAAGTTTGCTCCATCTCTAGGTCTTTTTTAGTTTGATTTTTTTACAGAGTGAGCTGCGAAATGGTTTTATTGTGTTCTCTTCGATTATTTTACAACTGTTAGGTGGTATCTTGAATTTATTTCTAAAGTTTCTATTTCATTCTTTCATAAAAAGACTTGTCATCCGCTCGGGCCTATATTTAGAACTTGAGCTGCTGCTATTTTTTAAGTATTTCCCGAGAAAGTTAGTTTTTCTTTTTCTCAGTGAGATCCAGTTTTTCTTGAGTAATTTTTTGCACCATTTCAAGCTAAGCCAGAGAATTTTTTAGCTATAGTTCGTTTTAATGCTTCTCAAGAGTCAGATTTTGCTTGGTTTTGTTGAAATCGTTGACCTTAGACTTCATATTTTCGAGTTCTTTTTTAAGACTACTGACGTCTTTATTAATGGCTTAATTTTTTTTCTAAGTTTATATGAACTATCTCTCTTTTTCTCTGAGTTTTGCAATGCTGTCGGAAAATTTCTTTAGTTCTTATTTTAGTTAGTGATTTTCCCTTTAAAGGTCCTTATTTTTAGCATTGATAGTATCCAGCTTGCTCTGCAAATGGTGTTTGGCTTTTTACTCTCCCTCAAGCTGGTGCAAAGTTGACTTCTACTCCGAAATGTAGCCTTGGATAGTCGTCCTGAGTCTTCGTATTTCACTTTAAAACGTGGCTTTGGTTTGTTCTCTGGGATGATCCGGTTTTTTAGTGTTGGTTTTGTTAGTAGGGAGACTTTCTTCAAGTTACTTAATCAATATCACGTGATGGTTTATTTCCTCTTGAAGCTTATCAGCCTTTACTTCGCACTTTTACAGGACAGAGTTGTGGAATGTTATTTGGATTTCCGACACCATGAGAATCAGATTTTCAATCTATTACAGAAGAGGCTCTAACTATTTTACTTATTTCTTTTAGAACTAAATTTTGAGAAGCTTTTGAACGAACTATGGATCAGAGCATATCTCGCTCTTCGATTTCCCGAGCTTTTTCTCGACATTTTTTATGCACTGCTTAATGAACGCTATTTAGTTCTTGTAGGATCTGATGGTTTCGTTAGCCGCACTAGCTTAATTTTTATCCTTTCCGATCTATTTAGCTTTATCCTCCAGCGCATCGATTTTCTTACAGATATCTTTGACATGGTCTGTAATTTTGTAGATGAAAGCTGACAGCAGGCTAGCTCGGTAATTGTTAGAAACGGGATTGCGATTTTTCCACCACGAGTCTTCAGACTCAAGCATATCTATAACAATGTTAAGATGCTATTTAGCACTAGATTATGCTTCCTACAGTTTGTTAAGCTTTAGCTCGGAAGTTCTTTCCTTTTTCAGAACTGCTTCGAGGAAATTTACTAAGAGGTTTCTTGGAACTGATTTCTTCAGTTCAATCAGTTCTTTTTACCAGCTTTAGTTGTTATTTAAAAGTTTCAGAGCTTTTTCAACAAATTTGTTAATGGTCTACTGAGTGGCTGCTTGTAGAGGACTCACAGATTTTGCGGGTGAAACCGATTTTAGTTCTTTGTCAGATTACACTTTTTACCGACTTGAAACGACCATAACTTTGAGTTGTTCAATGAGAAAAGCAATAAAAGTTTCGAAATCTTGTCGCACGGTGATGAGTTATCGAAGTTATTTTTTCGAAAATTCCTGTTCAATCAATCCTTTAATGTTCCCAGGCTTGTCCCAGATATCTTCCCTTTGCTTACTGATTTTCTTTTCGATCATTTTAAGTCCTTGTTTAATTTGCAGCATTTATGCTTTGTAGACTTTAAGAGTCTATAGCTGCTAATCCGTATCAACTTTGGTTTTTTATAAGGTGTCGTTTTTGATTTCGGCTGCGCTCCAAAGCTTATAAACTTACTTGATCTAATCGAAAAGTCTGTTTATAAGGGGTGAGAGAGGATTGTTTTTATAATTTTTGGCGGTTGGGATGGGGTTTCTGTTTGTCCACCAATTTTACTGGGATTTTGATTAGAGAACGTTAATTATTGCAGTGAGGTGTTATTTACTCATTTACTAAGTCTACTACATTTTTGTGGCTCTGCTCTATATTGTTCTTTAGTGTCGAATGATCGTTTACAGCAAGACAGTTAAGCAGTTTCTGGGATTATTTTTCTTGAGTTACTGTAAAAGTTTGTCTTTTTATTATTTATGCGGGATAACTTTAATAATTTTTTCCACAATTTAGACATGGCGTTCTGGTTCGATATCTTTCGCTGACGTGACAGATTTTTAGCTTTGAACGCTTTTTTATAACTATTTTTTATGATTTCTAATTAAGCCGTGGATTTCGATGCCTTTAGCTCTCACTTCTTTTTAAGATTTGTCGAGCTTGAGTTTAAGTTACCTTATTTACTTTTCCCTTGCTTTTAAAAGTTATTCGAGTTCTTCATTAGACTTAATTTTGCCGGCTGATAACGATTTTTTCTTTTACTCTTACCTATTTTTTATCAAGTTATGAATTTAGAGGGTTTTGCTTCTGTTCTATTCCTCAATTTTTTAATAGTCTTTCTTCAAATTATGGAGTTGCCTTTCTAAATCTTTAACAACTGCGTCTTAAGACTTTTACTTTCGTCCCGATTGGGTTTTTTTATCCTTTTACTTACTGTTATTAATGAGAGTTTCTAATTTTTGTTTCTAACGACTTGTTTTTTATAGATCACCTTTAAGACGGTTTATTTCCCTTTCGTGCTATCGAGACCTGCTATTATCGTTTTTTTACTTTTGAAGCTATTATTTGACTTTAGTTTCCTTTTTTAGATCTTCCTGCAATTTTGACACTTTTCCTTCTAATTATTTAATTCTATTTTGATCAGATGGAACGTTCACTCCTTTTTTAACGGGAGTTTATCTTTTAGCAGGGGACTGTGTAGCACTAACTCCACTGTTAAATCCAAGTATGCCCTATATCAATTGCATCACTTTTTGCTGAGTATAGTCTGGTATCTTTTCCTTTTTTATTTGGCCTAATAGATGCTGAAGTTTTTAGTGGTCATTGTTTTCAACATTTGTAGTTATTTTTTAAATGTAGTTTAGCAAATCTGGAACTGTGGAGTTGTTGAGAATGGTGATGTGATAGTCATAGTCGTAAATGTAGTTGAGGAAAAGTTAGCACAGTCTGGTGAGCTCAACATGAGTCTTTTCATGAGTTTTAATAAAGCTTTTGAGGGATTATTGGGCACTACTGATGTCTTTATCTTCTAGGAACTTGATGATAGCTACAACGCTTTTGATTTATTCTTTTTGCATTTCTAAAGACTATCGCTACTTAATTGAAGTCTATGACTTGAGACTTACTTGCGATTTGGAGCCTCTGAGCTCTTTTTTATGTTAGTTTTTGGTCTGATGAAGTCTTTTCTGCAGATCTCTGGCATCATCTTTAAAGTGCTATCTTTCCTGTAGCTCTCGATTCATTTAAACCACCAATCTGATATGATTGTAGAGTGCTGTTATTGTGAGTTAGTTGTCATAGAACTGTGCCCACATTTATTTGTGCTAATTTTTGGCTTTTTAGAGCCGACGTAGTTACTAATTTATTGGTTTCTTGAATTCTTTTTAGGAGAGGATTGGGTATAGATATCTATCGAATCTTTGCATTTTTTTCAGGATGTTGCGAGCTTCTTGACTTAGTTGCATTATTTTGGCTTATCCAAATTCTGACTTGATTTTTTATAGTTCCTATTCGAGGGCAGGCCGTTAGCTTTATGCTTTTTCGTTATCTTCTTACTTTTTGGGGGTCGGTAGTTTTCCCGTCGATTTGCTGGTTTTATTTTTGCTTCGAGGTGGAAGTTGCTTTGGTAAGAGATAGCTATCTACGAAGTCGTCAACTGCTGTTTTTTGAGCCTAAGTAGCGTTGTGCATGATAATTAATATCGATAAAGACGATAAATTTTAATAAGAAACTATCGTAAATGAATCCATTTTAAAAAGTTTTAAATCAAATATCAGAAATTCATTCTTAGTGTTATTGTTTATGGCCACGGTTTCCGGATGTTTCTATCTTTGATTTCCGATTGGATTGTTTGATCAGATTTGTTAGAAACTTGGAGTAGCAATTCTTTGGTTGACAATTTTGTATTTTATTTATCCCGGATTTTAAGAGAACTGGTTTTAATTGCTTCTATTTCTTTCTTTTGTATTGCTGGCAAAAAGGTTCGCCTTTTTATCTTTGAGTAAGTTTTTTAAAAGCTGGAGTCTATTTACGGATTTCCTGTCCATTCTTTGCGAAGTGGAGTGTCTTTGAGAACTTGTTGAGACTCCCGACTAATGTATGTCTTTAGGTGTTTGTTCTGAAAGTTGATTTAACTAGAATATTTTATACTAAAAAGTTTAATTTTTCCTGGCAAGATACTCATTTTCTTGAGAAATTTCGTTGATTTCTCTCTATTTCTCTTGGATTATAATACTAAGCACTTGTATTTCTTCATAAAGACTGCTAATTTATTATTTCTGGCGGTTAATCATGATTGATTAGTGATCACTGTTGATATTTTTCAAACCTTGAGAAAGTTATCTGTAGCTTCCAGAAGAATGTATTCCATGTTTGGGATGCAGTTTTCTTCTAGTCAATTCTGGTTATTGCATCGTACAATGTTTTCCGGTGTTGCGGCTGTTTTACAATTGTTAATGCAATTAGGATGTAGTTTGTCTCAAACTTTAAAAGTAGTCACCTTTTTATCGGAGTTGCTGCTGTCGGAGTTACTGTTAAGGCTATATCTAATTTGATTCGTTCTGAACCGAAACAATTTATAGCTATTCAAATAGTTCCTGGTTTTTTACTTCGAGCTGCTGAATTGTGGCAGCTATTGCTTAATTCTGAGCTTAACAATTATCTATTATTTTTTCATAAAAAACTCTTTGTTTTTGCAAATATGCTTCGAGAATGGTATCAATCAACTCCACTAACTTATTAGATAGCATTTTAAGATATTAAAGAGAAGACGTTTAAAAGTGTGTGGTTATTTTTGCTTTGAGTTCGTCAGGTTTTTGAATATTTTCCCATTTGATGTTTTGCACAGCTACCCCTTTCAGACTTGACTGAATTTCCTCGATAGCGTGACTGAAAGAGTCGACTTATTTGAAATGCTGCTAAAGTTATTTTTGCTCCATTTCAACCCAGGTTTTAGTCTGATTTACTTACGCGAAAAGGGAGTGGAACTGAAAGGATAAGCTCATCATTATTGATTTGAAGGAGTCAAGTGTTTCCTACTGTCTGACAGGGGTTTAAGCCTGTGTGGACTAGATAGGTTTTGATAGGAAGTTGGAGGAAGCATTCCTCGAAGTTGGAGACCTAGGAGTGCTGGCATTGCTTTTTATCGTGGACAGGTCTTTACTAATTTCGCTTTCGAGGGTCTTTAGCTATGAGATCATTTCTTCCCTAGAAACTCTTAATTAGGAGAGTTAAGATTAAAGATCCAGAAATTTCTCTGTTGCTTTTCCTTCGAATTACTCCAATAAGGACAGTAAATTTTTAATAACGTTCAAGGTAAGGTAGTTATCTGAGGTGTTGATGATGAAGTTCGGTTAACTATTTGTCGGTTTTTTGTTTTTTTGGAGGCTTAACTACTCCAACCTTTTAAGTTAATTAACCAGTATCACTTTGACATGCTTGTTTTAGAGGATCTTTTCGTGTTTATTCTTTTGAAGATTGATGTTGGTATAGATGAGAGCTTAGCGAAGAGATTTTGTAAGCTATGTGCGTTGAGAAAGAGTAGTTCGGGAAGACTATGGAGTTTAGGATGTTGGAATAGTTCCTTTGAACATTCAATAGCAGTATTTATTTTATTGGTAGGCGTAGTTTATTTTTATTTTAGAAGAAAAAGGGGGAAAACGAGTTGAATTCCATTAATTTCCCAATGAAGTCAGATAATAAAAATGTTGACGAAAGGATCAAATCGCATAACCTATTTCAGTGATGGATAATTCAATTGCTCTGAGCATCAGACCTTCTGGGATTGTGAGTTAATACCTACGGGTCAGTGTTCATTGTGTTGAGATGCTTCACGTTGCTAATAGGGTGAACGTATTGCTGTTTGGTGTCGAAAACAGAGTTTTATGCCTATAGTGAGTTAGTCACTTGGATTCGTGTTTCGTTATTTTGAGCGTTGTAGTTGGTTGGTCGATGCATAATAAAAGTTCTATGATTTATTCCTCTACTTAAACTCTAGTCTTTGGCTCCGGTCACGTAATTATCTAGTTTAGATGGTACTGGGTCTTGAAAATATAGTTTCTGTTCCTATAGCATCCTATTAAGTTCAGTAACTTTTTGTTAGTAAGATTTATTTTTGCGATGCAGTTACTCATTTTATCGGAGAAGAGAGTTGAAGTGATATTAGTTCTTTCTAACTATTCCTTTTAGATTATCCAATTCTTATTCAAGATTTAAAATGTCTTGCTGCTGTTCATTGATGATTTACAGGTATTTAGCCACAGTTTGGTCCGATTTCTAGGTGAAAAGTCGAAATTAAGACTCTGAATTTTGGGCATTAGTTGTTTCTTTAGTCGTAGCAAACTACTTGCCTTCAAAACTATTATTGATCAGACACTATTGAAGATTTTTTATTTATTTTTGGTAGTTCTTTCTATTATCATCAAACTGCTGCTCGAATGCGAGCAACTTTTATTTAAGAACCCTGATTTATTTGTCTCTGTCAGAAAGTAGCTTACGGATGAGTTGATAGTTTTAGTTTGTTTTGGAGTGTAATTTGTTTTTATCTACTGTGTGGGACTAGACTTGCTAATCAGCTTCCTTTTTCTATGCTTTTAAAATAAATATAGTTTTCAGTAGTTTTTACTTTTATCTTTTATGGGTTGTACTGAGGTCATATTTTTATATTTCCGACTTTTTTAAAGATTTTTATCTTTATAACCGATGTTTAGATTATTTTCCTAATGAAATCGATAGCTATTACCTAAGTTTTTCAATTTCACCTGTTGCTGTGTGTTTTTGATGTTATATCGAGCGTATTTGTATTTGACTAACTCTTTTTTAATTCTCTAACTTACAAATAGTTTTCCTAAGCTCCACTTCTAGTTTTTAATTATTTTACAGCGACTCCTATTTTTACCGGTGGCTATTTTTTAAGCCTTCTATTTGTTTAGTAAGATTTTTATTAAGTTACTCAAGATTGCTAATTTTTTTCTTTTACCTGAGCTGAGTGTCATTTTTTTCCTGAAGTTTTCTTTTATTATCGGAAAGTATTTGCTAAAATTGTAGAATTTGTTGACTTTTTCCCGCAAGGTCAGCTTGTAACTCCTCCATATACTTATTTTTGGTTGCTATTTCATGGACATATTTTTTTTCAGAACTCTGAATATTAAGAATTTGTTTTTGAAGTTGCTGTTATAGGGTTGAACAGTTATTCTTGGCATGCATCAGACTTTTTTCTTGCTCTTTGATGGAAAATTGCAATTATCTATTCGTTGATTACATCTAACTCAATTTTGTCTTCATGGTTGATGCTTGACTGATTAGTTCTTTTTCAGTAGCTTGAAGTTTAGAAAGCATTTAGTCTCTTTATTGTTTATACTACCTTAGAAAAGCCAACAGATGGTGTTTTGGATATTTTTTTTGAAATTGCGACACTATCTTTTCCCACTATTGTTTTTCCCTGATATTTGCGTATATTTTAGTCCTGATGGTGTTAACAAATCTTATCTCCTAATCTCTTTGTTCTTCCAGCCTCCTAATAGAGTCATTCAGTTTTGTTTTTTCATTTTTCGTTCTGCCAATTTGGTATTCAGATTATTTGACTTTTTTGTCCAAAATCGCGTTTTCTCCGTTAAATTTCGAGATGGAGTGTTCGGCTTTGGCAAGTTCGGAATAACTGTTCTCATTGATTTGCTAGAGTTATCCTACTTGCTTGGTGAGAATCCCAATTTCCGTTTGATGCTGCTAGTTCAACGATGAGAGTTATTTTTGCCTAAGTTTTTGATCTCGAATTATTTATTTAAGAGAATTTATTTATTGGACCAGGGAATCCTTCCGTTCTTTAAGACTTTTGTTTTATTTTCGGACTTACGACACTTACTTTTCGAGGGACAGAATAGCCTTCTTCTGATCTGTTGCCAGTTTAGATCCCTGCACGACTTAAGCTTCTACCTTCTGCTTTAATTCTGTTGCATTACCCAGCTAAACCTATAACTTTTCAATCTGATTTTTGAGGGTTTTAATAGCAAGTTTTTGGTTTGATATTTAACTTTGAGTTTAAGAGTCTTTGGTCTACTTTTCTTGGAGCAGTAGCTTCTCTTTCAGCTACCTTTAAATGGTAGAATATTTTTAGTAGATAATATAGTGATTAGCCATAACTTCACACAATGTGGATACTTATTTCGGGAGGGAGAGAGTATTAAGTTGGGTTACTTTTTTCTTGCGCAGTACGTTTTAATCTAACCATTATCGAAGTTAATTTAGTGAAAGTTGCGACTTGTTATCTAAGGTTCTCAGACGATAAACCATAGCTCTTAGGCCTTACACTAGAGACGCATTGTCATTAGAATATTGGTTTATTTGCTAGCTTAGTTTTAAGTTGGTTTGTTATTCTTGTTAGTTTAGCCCGGATGCCGTCGAGAGTTTTTTTTAAGCTTCGGCACATCTCATCGATACAATTCTAAGATGTTATGCTAGTTTAGATATCATAAAGGAGACTTCGCTATCAATGTATTGCCGACAAGATAGTTATTAAGTTTAGACGTTCCACCATTAAACCTCCTTATCCCGTGCCTCGACAGAATCTAGAATCAACTTGATTTCCCTATAGTGCCTTTTTTACTTTTACTGGAAAGCTTTAACAGTTGAGCGAAGCTCTTTTCTCCGTTGTAGGTCTTCTTAGAAGACAGGAATTAGTTAATTTTATGGTTGAGTTTCTTTTAGATTATTGAGCTACTTTTACATTTACTTTATATCCAGGCTTTCAACTTGCTAGTCTATATTTTCCTTTTCCAATTAGTACCGACTAAAAGTCAAAGAATCCGCTCTCTCTCGCTAAGATTAGCTGAAACTTATACTTGAGCTGTCCCTTCTTCCAAGTTTCTCAAGATTTAGATATTTTTTTTCTTATGTTGCTAGTTTTGAACTTTTTCCAAGAATTTTACTGATGTAGTTTGCCGATTCTCGTAGCTGCGCTTATAAAGACTACGATAGCTTTGTCTGATTCTATCTCTCACTAATTTATAGGCTCAATTTATTCTATAAAACGTTACATTGTGAGGAAAGTTAGCTCTCCCTTAGCTATTTGCTTTTTAGTTAGGCTTCCAGTTGAACAACGTTATTTTTCAAATTATAGGTATCTTTCTATTTTTACTGCAGGTGATGACTAATTTTTGAAACTTTTTCGGCAGTCATAATCAATTAGTGCTCTTTCTCACTTTTGCTTCTTTATAATTCGTGTTTTTCTTGTTAATTTACTCCAATTCGTTGTTTAAGGTTTTTGTTGATATTTTTCTGTTTAGTTAGACTGGAATTCTAGTTGTGAAAACTGGTGGCTAGTTGTTTTTATTGAGTAGTGTAGTCATCAACTAACCGTGTAAGTTTCTATATTTGGGTGTTTAGTTATTTGGCGGTATTTTATTTGAGACTGCCCTACAGTCTCGCATTTTTGAGTTGTAATTCTGTTTTTTGAACTACTTATTAAAGCTAGCGGTTTTGGGATTGAAGACACTATATTGTCTGCGAACCTTGTTTAATTTACTCCTAACTTTTGTTGATCATCTACTCATAGTGGGAGCTTAATTCTATACGATGGGTTGACAGAATATCGCCCAAAAACTGAACAATTTCTAAGGAAAGAAAACTAAGGTGCTGAAATTAACAAGAGTTCACGTTTTCAAGGAGAATTCTTTGTATTTCACCGGTTTTCTCCAACTAGGGTAGGTTAACGAGCCGCAACCTGATGGCTTTCTGACTTTGTTGAAGTATTTCTATCAGAGTGTTGAGCTAATTAACGTATTACTAAATTTAGCTCGATTGTATATTGATCCATGCCATGCTTTGGTTCAATTAAGTGATCAGACTATCGTACTTGGAAGAAAAACTGCTTATTGTCTGACTAAAAACAGCCTAAACCTATCTCTATTTATTAATTTACTACGACTTCACTGATTTTTGTGTTTTTAATTATGAAGAACTCGACCTTCCCCGAGCTTGGGAGGAAATATTTTTATTTATTTGGGACTTTGGTGTGCTAGATTTACTTTTAACCTATTAGAAGTTCTTGTCGATTTTTTTCTTGAAACTTTGAAGTTAATCAACCATTCGTTTCTGAGTAGATTCAAAACATTTTGTCTTGCGCTTCCATTATTCTTATTTTTTCATGAAAAGTTAAAGCAACATGGTTGTGGCATTCGACCGAAAGAAACGACTCCTTTGGTAGGATTAGAAAGCTAGTTCCCAGGATTAGTCATTTTTGATTTTCTAAAGAATCGTTAGGATGAGAGAATTTTCCTATTAGATTTACTCCTTAGACTGCTATTTTTAAACTATCTTAATTTACTTTTTTTACTTTCGACTATTGGCTCGGTTTAGTTACTTTGGAGGAGATTTCCTATTTTGAAATTTTAGCTAGGACACCATTTTTGATAGACTCCCTACTTATCTTTGGAGTTCCTAATTTTTTGTTGATAATTGAGTAATAACTTTGTCTTTTTCATTTATCAGAAGCCTGTTTTCTGTTTTTTCTCTTTAATTTCTTTCCTAAAGACTCCTAACAACAGATGCCTGAACTTAATTCTGTTTATTCTAGGCGAGACTTATCTGCTTCAATTTTGCTTACGCAAGCATCAATTGCGAAGATAACTGTGTAATTTAACTTCTGGAGGAGCTTTGGATGCTCTTCTCCGATTCTAAGATTTATTTAAGAGTGTTGTGTTCTTTAACGATGGAGGGGACTTTAGAAAATTCAAGTTAGAGCTTTTTTTTGGCTTCATTTTGGGATTGGAGTTAAACTTCGAGAGTTTTGATGCTTTGATAATCGTTATGACAGTGACTTAGGAGTTTGGAAGCCATGGTACGAAGGTGCGCTAAGTCGCAATTATCCTATAACTTTTAGAGCATGATGGGGATATCGTCGAGTCGGTTTTGTTGAATAGAAAGTTCCAAGCTGTTAAGATGTCGATTGATCTGATTCAGCACCTGATTTTTTT